>OMLB01057630.1:0-20888 GCA_900302555.1 Myripristis jacobus
AGCCTAGGCTGGTATTCTCATATGTTTACCATGTACACACACACACACACACACACACCTTTTTTATAGCATCAGTGATGTGTTTACAGAATATCAGCTAGCCCACACACACTGTATGGACAAAAGTATTTGGCCACAGCTCTCAATCAGTGAATTCAGGTGTTTCATTCAGTCCCATTGCCACAGGTGTATAAAACCCAGCAGCTAGCCATGCAGTCTGCCTTTACAAACATTAGTGAAAGAATGGCTCATTCTAAAGAGCTCACTGAGTTCCAGCGTGCTGCTGTAATAGTAATGTAATAGGATGCCACCACTGCAACAAGTCAGCTGGTGAAGTTTCTTCCCTCCTAGATATTCCACCATCAGCTGGAAGTGGGATTATTGCAAAGTGGAAACGTTTAGGAACCACAGCAACTCAGCCACCAGGGGGCAGCACCACGTAAAGTTACAGAGCTAGAGAGGCTCATAGTGCGTAAAAGTGGCCGACGCTCTGCTGACTCAGTAACTGCAGAGCTCCAAACCTCCTCTGGTATCAACATCAGCACAGAAACTGAGCACCAGGAGCTGGACGAGTCTGGGTTTGGTGAATGCCAGGAGAACGTTCCCTGCCTGACTGCATTGAACGGAGATTGTAAGCCAGGCCCTCTTCAGTGTCTGACCTCACAAATGCTCTTCTGGATGAACGGGCAAAAACTCCCACAGACACACAACAAAATCTGGTAGAAAGCCTCCCAGAAGAGTGGAAGGTGTTCTGCTGCAAAGGGACCAACTCCATATTAATGCCTCTGGATTTAGAGTGGGAGCTCAGAAGAGCAGAGGTCAGAAGGTGTAATGTGGAGGTGGGCCAATACTTTTGTCCACATAGTGTATTTGTTCAGCAAATCGACTAAAATCATCTAAAAAATAATTGCGTAAGTGGTGATAACTCAAAGTAACATGTAAACCCATGCTGACTCAAAGAAAAGCATTAAATACACCAACACACCTGACTTGGGTAAGGAAAAGAAAGAAAGAAAGAAAGAAAGAAAGAAAGAAAGACAGAAAGAAGCTAACTATACATATTAACAACCCTCCAGGACCCAAAAGCATTCTGTAACAAATTCACAGGATACTATGTTTTCTTCCTATATATTTTGTGCTAGAGTGAATATTTTGGACTATGCAATTGTTTACTTGAACTTCACATTTCAATATTCTGAAATACAATGTACTGTACTGCATTTTGACATCAAATTACCCTGCTGAAAGACTTGAAACATGATCAAATGTCTGCTTGGATTTTAATGAGACACAATTATCCCCTAATGACACAGCAGGGAAAAAGCTAGAAAAACCTTATGCTCACAATTAGAGTTTGCTCAAAATGATCTAATGAGTAAGAGTATGGGCAGAAAACACCACTACAGTAAATGTATCAAAATAAAATACAAAATACTGTTGCCAGAAAATGAAAAATCAAGATAAAATACATTTATTTTGTATTTTCAACATGCAGGGAAATGCATTTGTAACTTTGGGTGTTCTGATTTTGTCTGGAATAGCAGAACATTTGGATTTTTATAATGTAGACTCTTGTGGGAGATTGAAGCCTACAGGAAGGAAGAGCACAATATAGAGTGCTACTGTACATGCACATGCCTGCACTGGAGATGTGCATATTTTAAATAGGCATAAACACACCTGCACACATATCATCGCATGCACACAACACACACACACACACACAATTTCCACACAGTGTATCCCCAAAATGCCAGACAGATTCCACTTTACCATACAACCTCTCTTCTTGGGCTTGACATTAATAAAACTAACAAGAAGCCGTGTTTTTGAATACTTGGATTAAATGCTTTTTTTGCCAATTGCCTGCTTTGTTTTTAATTAATCTTCTGTCATTTAATAATCAAACATGCACAGAATAAAACCTGTGGGTAATAAAGCTACCCACAAATTACACTGCAGAGATCCGAGGAGGGTTGAATTGAAGGACATTTCACCTCTCATCCAAGAAGTTTCATCACTTTGCAGGTATTTAACCTCGGTGGGGTCATGAACGAGATCACTGATACAGAATCAGAATCAGAATCAGATATACTTTTTTGATCCCTGAGGGGAAATTGGGTCAGCTTCAGTTGCTCAAATTCTCAGGATTAGTCAGTGCTCCTGGCTGAGTGAACGATGTTGTTAAATCTCCTGGGAAGGGATGAGGGGACAGCCTTGTGGGGACAGGTGGGGTCTTAGACCTCCCCCTCTGCTGAGGGATGGTTTCTCTAATTTAACTCCACTCCTCTTTCAAACCTTCTGTCCCCCCTGTCTAAAATATATGTTGTTGTTGTTGATGAAGGAGTGTCCCTTATCAGCCCAGTCTCATTCCCAGGGCGTCAAATAACCGCATCTTCGTCACGCTCTTCTGCGTCTGATACCGACGACAAAGGAACCCATTAGAGGACAAAGGCACCATTTAGCGTCAGTATGAGATGTGGGAGATGGTGACAGTGTAAAGGGAGAGGAAGTCCACAAAGGGAGGTGGGCGAGATGGACGGTGGGTGAGTAAACCACAAGACCTTCTCCCTCAAGACCAGGGTTCAACTCCTGTTTCTTTTCATGTGTGACCTAGACCCTGAGCGTAACCTTTCCCTAACCTTAACCCAGTAGTTTTTATGTCTAAACCTAACCTTTCCCTTACCTTAACCAAGTAGTTCCATCCATCCATCCATCTTCTAAACCAATTTATCCTCACAAGGGCTGGAGCCTATCCCAGCGCTCAATGGGCGGAAGGCAAGGAAACACCCTGGACAGGTCGCCAGTCCAACCAAGTAGTTCTTTATGTCTAAACTTAACCTTTCCCTTACCATAACCAAGTAGTTTTTATGTCTAAACCTAAACTTTCCCTTACCTTAACTAAGTAGTTTTTATGTCTAAACCTAACCTTTCCCTTACCTTAACCAAGTGTTTTTTTTATGTCTAAACCTAACCTTTCCCTTACCTTAACCAAGTAGTTTTTATATCTAAACCTAACCTTTCCCTTACCTTAACCAAGTAGTTTTTATGTCTAAACCTAACCTTTCCCTTACCTTAACCAAGTAGTTTTTATGTCTAAACCTAACCTTTCCCTTAACCTTAACCAAGTAGTTTTTATGTCTAAACCTAACCTTTCCCTAACCTTAACCAAGTAGTTTTTATGTCTGAACCTAAACTTTCCCTTACCATAACCAAGTAGTTTTTATGTCTAAACCTAACCTTTCCCAAACTTTAACTTAGTGATTTTGTTGCCTAACTCTAACAATGTGACACTGACACGTGATAATAGCAAGAAAGCTCATTGAATGTCATCCTGATGCCGGTGGTGTCGGTATCAGAAGCAAAAGGGGCGTGACCAAGGACCTGGGAATGAGAATGTGTTGCCCTTATCCTTCAGGTGCAGTTAAACTGACTCTCGACGTGCAGATTTAGTCCTCCTGTGCTGAGCCATGTCTTTGTTTAATGGTCGTCCAGTTTCACCGATATGTAAGTCTGTGCATTCCTCACTGCTTTTGTGTACAGTAGATTGCTTTTCTTGTGTTTGGATGTGGGTTCTTTCAGGTGGACCAGCTGAATTTGAATAATGTAAGGGATGACAATATTGTTGGGTTTAATCTGCTTTTCTCCACCACCTGGACTGTTGGTGCTCTTCCTGGATCTTGTGGTCCAGTATGGGAAGCCACAAGCTTTAAGTACCTCTTTGAGATGTTTGTGCTCCTGGGCACTGGTTGGCACATTATCAGCTCGGTGGTGCACGGTGCTAATAGCTCCCAGCTTGTTTTCCAGTGGGGTCCAATCTTGTTACAAATTACATCAGAATTTTTTCAGCCCTGTTAAATACCAATTCAATTCAAATACATATTTCAAATAGAAGTAAGAAAAATACTGCCCATCTCAGAGTATGGGTGCTGCTGGATTACTGAAATCCACTGAGACTTCTGGTGTATTTGCTGATATTCAGGAAGAAATTTAATGTTTTTATCCCTTTATGAGGTACAGTATTTCAAAATAGAAATTTAAATTAAATGCTTACTTGTAGTAGTCAGCAAATTTAACAACAGACAGTAAAAAGAACAAGAGGGAACGTCATCTGAATATCTTTTTTCTAAGTACCAAAGTCCTTATGGAAACAGAAAAGTATCATGATATAATGTAGATAACTTCCAAAATAAAGAAAACAAAAAAGTATACTGAAAATGGGGTATTTCCACTAAGTTTATTACAGTCACATTGCATTATGGTCCACTTTCAATCCGGCATCAAAAAGACAGTGCAAGCCAAAATGTGTTTGTGTGAAGACAGAATTTATTCACTAAACTTCTAATATTTATGAGCCTACCTACAAACCTATACATTTTTGCATTCCAAAAAAAAAAATATTTCTTCAGGAAAGGTTTCATGTCCTTTACAGGACTGATGATTTCTTGCATCAAACAGAATAAATGTCTCACTGATATGAAAGACAGCAGAATGTGATAGATTGATCTAAAGCAGCCAGAAACTGCAGAGGACATGAATGTAGCAGCAGCCTCACAGGCCAACTCACAGGCGCATTTTTAACTAAAACACACTGAGAAACACAACAGGTTTCATACGGAAGCATGAACGGTTCAGCCTCAAATACAGAGAAGTCGTGTAGAAGTTTAGTCTTATCAGTGAAGTGCCATTGCTGTTCTGTGTAAAAACAGTTAGGTTATGATGAGGTCAGGAGGTAAACATATCAGCGAATGATAGATTGGCTCATAACATAGTGTTAATAATATGGAAATGAAAACAGTGTGTGTTTTATTTTTATTATTATTGGCAAAGAACACTGCATTGTTATAACAGAGGCCAACAATATACAGCGAAGGACACAATGAGCCTTAAGCATTGTAACAGCATAAGGTCTCCTCTGACTTATCATATTATTATCTCAAGAACCTTGGAGTAGAGATTGTTCAATAATGAGGACTGGAAGGAGGAGCTGTTGCAGAGTTGCTGGAGGGAAAAATATTTTGTTTCAAACACCACTGAGAAAGACATGGTTGGTTATTGGACACAGGAGGAATACAATCCCATTCCAAAATCCTTAATCCTTGTACTTTTGATCCCAGAGAAACGCTCTCGTTCAGCCTGACAGAGATGCATGGCAAAATGACAATAAACCAACTTGAACTTGTGCTTGAACTTGAACTTAACGATTTAACAGTTTATGCAAATGGCTTTCAAAAGATTTGTCCTCAGGCGACAAAGCAATGATTCAGAATAGGAGTCCCACTCTCCAGCTCACACATTGACATTACTAATTATTGCAACCTCGGAGTGAACATTGGTAGTTCTTCTGTGTGTGTGTGTGTGTGTGTGTGTGTGTGTGTGTCTGTGTGTTTTGATGAGAAAACATCCACTTAACACTCCCTGGCTGACAGCTGGAGCAAGGTACACAATAACACATCACAGCAGACTTAATAATGGAAATAGGTAAATGCATGGAAAATAGCAATGCTCCTGTTATTCAGGGGAGAAAGAGGATCAATTTTACATTTTAGTCTGCCATAATCTACAGTAGCCAAGTGCCAAGTAGCACTGAAGCTTTTGATAGGCAGCAGTCCTTTTCACTGTTATCATTCACTTGACATGTTGATCTATATTATAACTCCACTCTTTACATTTTCATGTGTGATTAATAATGAACCAGCTAACAGGCCATGTACTGATTAGGTGCGCTCAATACCTTTAATCTCTCACCACAATAACAATTATTAACATACTAAATAGTAGGCTAATAACTGTACGGTTATAGCTGAATTGGCTTGAGAAATCACATTTTTATCCACAGAAATACCACTACAAACACTGACATCTGCTATATTTGCCTCCAGATGGACTTTTCAAGTACTTTGGTCCCGTTCGTCCTGCAAAGCTTCTTCTGCAGAGCCTGGTGATTGGCACATCAAGCCACTCATTTATGTCTAGAGAGCAACCAGTTTATGAGTCATCAGCAGGGGCACCAAGTGTACTAGAGATGCCCCTTTTAAAGTTGGGTAAATACTGTGAAATTATTTTTCCAGTGATATAGCAGGTTGAAACAGCAGCACTTCAGTGAATCTCAGTTGGACATGTCCATCACTGGGGGACAAGGTTCGATCCCTACCGGAATCTGTGGGTAGAGCTCTCTCCAATCATATGCACAGAGGGGCTCACTGAAATGTGCATAAATGCAGTCACCCAATCAGAGCATCCTACCTAGTGTGTGTGTGTGTGGTCTGCACAGTACATAAGGCAGCATATCAAGCTTTTTGCATCCTCTCCGCAAACGGTGAGCCAGCAGCTCACTGGAAGCAAGTAGATTATTATAACCCATACAAACTGAATGGGTGGAACCGGCATGGGCCGTTGTTTTATGGCAAATTAGAGCATTTCCAGTTGGTTCATGTTGCCATGGCAACAGCTGTAAACATCCAGCTGATGTTTACCTTGGAAGAACTGATGCACGGCTAGCGGAAACATGTCTGGTTTTCACAAGGAAATGAGTAAAAGTATTGTGACAGTCACCTTGTGGCTCTTGATTTTGATTTGTACACACACACACACACACACACACACACACACACTTGACATGCCGTTCTGATTGGCCAACTGTATTTATGCAAATTTTCAGTGAGCTGGTCCGTGCGTGTGATTGGAGAGGGAACTACCTAATGAGTCCAGCAGTGGGCTCCACCTGTGCTTATAGAACTAGAGTTACAATACTGTAACCTTCGTTGGTAACACTTAATATAATATATTAATGTAGTATATATCATAATAAATGGTGCACTGATAGGTAATTAAACTTTAGTTAATAGTTACTGTTAACAAACAATGTAATTATAAATAATAATGTTTAATAATTATTAGTAATGCTATACACATACACACAAGACAACTGGACAGTGCTAAACAGATAGAGACATGACATTTGTCTCTGCTTACATGTTCACACCGTAACACACCCCATCGACCAGCACAGTGTGATAGAACTGCAACATGAGTGAGGTCACACACAGAGACTGAGAGAGACTCAGTACATTTACTGATGTGCTGGACTTGGGTCTTCTACAATTTAGACTCTTCCCGCTGAACATTTCAGAGTGAAATATTGCACTTTTGTCTGCACTGCATTTATCTGATGATTAAATAATATAATTATAGCATGACTAATAATTTGCATAGGATCTCTCAGTCTCTAAATAATTTAGAAGCTGGAAATATTCCCAAGTCTTTGCAAAACATGCATATTTCTTCAGCTTAGTTCTTAACCTACAATTAAATTTGCACCAACTCCAGAATTTTCTCAAGCAATAAAAATGAAGTTTTCACTTCAATTTTACATACAGGACCTGTATCACTGCCTGGAATTAAATGATGAGTTACCCATTTCCCTTGCTGCAAAATCCATGGTTTTTTAAACCTCATATCCAAAAGGGTGCAGGCAGCAAAAGCATAGAAGTTTTGGAAAGCCACAGAATAGACAGGCAACCCACACTATTTATTTCCCTCAACTCAGCTGGTGGAAACACCTTATTTGCATTTTATTTTTTGCGGCATTTCAACCGTTTGCTTAAAATTTGCTTGGCATCCGGATGGAAACATAGTTATTAAGTAACTCCAGAAAGCATAAGTGCACATTCTTCTAAATTTAAAGAGACATCTCATGAAGTACGTGCGCCTGGGGGAGTCACATAATGTTGGCATGCTGCAACTCACTTTACCTTTTACACATAATCCTTTCAATTTCAATGAGTGATCGAGCAGAGTCATCTGAATTACAAAGTAATCTTACTCTGTTACATTTGTACAAGCCATACAGGAGGAATGTCTGGAGGGGGCATTGGAGATTCAGCAGCTACTGTAAGTTTATGCATCTTCACATATTTCTCAACTCTCTAGAGGTTTTTTTTTTTTTTTTTAAGATCAAAGCACTTCCTCTTTCTGAAATAATGAAGTGGAGGAAAAAAGTGATGATATCCTCATCTGACATGTCAATCTACCACCTTGAATGTACCAGCAGCAACCTTTATCCTAAACTACCATTAGCAGCACTTTGGAGATAACAAGGTGTGGGCCACATATTGAATAAAACTGAGATTTGGCACGGACATCTAAGACGGGTACTTTTTACGTGGTTAAATCATTTTGCATCATGAACTCACCCCAAGAATCCTCACCGAGGCACCCTCCTTTTTCATTCGCACTCACAGGGTTACCATGGAAACAAGGAGTCTACTGTTCTAGCCTCCTTACAAAGTGCTGCAGCCCTACAGCAGACAAAACCCGTCCCTGTTACAGCGTTCCAAGAATGCGGCATTGTCTAACCCAGCTGCAGACAAGTTGATGTTTTCACAGAATCTGGTATTGAATGTTTGTGGAATAATATATGACATATAAAATCCTTTAATATCAATTACATAATGATGTCCCAGAAGTAACTGTTTATATTCCCTAGAATACATGAAACCCTCCTAAACTAGGCTACGCCTATGGTGTTTAATCCTTTGATGTTTGAAAGGACCACACAATGGGATTATTAACCGGGTATTACTATGTTAAAACCAGCTGTAAGGGGTTGAAGATTTTCTATAATAGCTTGAGTCTTAGTCCTGGGACAAACCGTTGATAACAAATCCAACTTAGAATTGCATTCATGCAGTCTGGGAGCTGTTGCATTTTACTATATTATGAAGTTACACAGCATGCTAACTATTACCATCCAGTCCTTCAAGGCAGATGTAGGCAGATATGGAAGCCAGATCTAATTAGGATAAAGTGTAAACAGTGGAGGGCAAAAAGGTCAAAGGGTTGTATCTCAAAATCCTCTGTTTTTTAAACAGAATAAGAAATGCATTTTCATTGAAAGTGAAAAAGAGTGAGATGTAGCAGGTTTAAAATTAAACCTCAAGGCAATAAAAATAATAGAAAAATTGTATATGTGGACATGTGATATCCACTGCATATAAATAATGTACAGAATGTACATGTACTGTACGTGACCTATAAAAAAGGCACATAACAGTTCTAATACATGTAAGCCGTGCAGGCTGTACACTCAAAATGCTCTTGACTTTTTCAGTCTATTTCCCTCACCGATGCATGTGTGCATTTCCTACTGTTGTACTAACACATGTAACAACCATGGGTGGCACCAGTGTAACAATCACAACCTCTCACCTGCCTCAAGTCTTTAAAATAGCTGAAAATTTCTGAGTCTGAGCCGAGTCTCACCCCACACAACAGTTTACAGCAGATCTGGAACACCTGAAATCACACAGCATCTCACGACACACTGATGAATACTGTTTTGATACATATGTCAGCTTTTCATTGGGTATTCGTGTCATACTTTGTCGTTTGTGATAATAAAAGAGGAAAACAGTGCCAATTTCACTGACTGACATTTTCCAAAGTTGTTTTGTGTGAGTGGAAAAGAACAGGTTCAGTGATATATTTTGTATGAGGATGTTTTTCAGTTATTTTGTGATCTGTATGACCTGAATTTATATGCATTTTGTTGATAATTGCTTTTTTTTGCCCCAGTGGCAGGTGAGGCGAAGGATGACAGCGCCGGCCGGTCCATCCGTCTGTCTGTCCATTTGTTCAACACTTTAGCCTAAGGCAGCATAACTAGAAATCTATTGGATGAATTATCATAAAACTGGATGAGCAAATTCATGCTCCCCAGAGGACGAACCCTGTCAGTTTTGGTGACCTCATGAGCTTTCCTGCAAAACCACCCTTGGATCAAAATGTCACATTTGCACATGAGATCTCAATAAACTTAATATGTAGATTTTCACAATATTTAGTGTATTCATTCGTACTCAATGAGGGAGGATTCTGCTTGATTTTGATGAATCCATGACCTTTTCGTTAGCACCATGTTAAGGCTACAGTGTCAAATGCTGTATCCAAAAAATACAGGGCAGTTTGGCTGGTATTTGGTGGGGATATTCATGCTCCACAGCGGATGAACCTTGTCATTTTTGGTCACCTCATGATCTTCAAAACCCCATGCTGCCACTGTTTGCGGTGCCCTGACAGGCACCATGCCAGCAGGGCACCAGCAGCTTGTTTAACAGGCAAAAGTTACAAAGCACATTCATGAAACATTTCTCTCTAACATCTCCTCTGGGAACTGGCACTGGTGGAAAAGGTTTCATGATCTACTCACTCATTAACCAAAGTGCAACTGGTGCAGCTCAGATACTGTAAACATTTGTCTGGGTGCTGTTCATTTTTATGGCTGTAAAAACAGAAAAATGATCTGCTGACCAGGCGATTAAGCATGCAGCATGTCTGGAATATGGTTTGAAGGGAAGGAGACACTTTTTTCCTGATTAGTATGAAATTTGAAGTGTGTCACTAACATGTCAATAAATCACTCACGTCGGTGTGTGAGTTACTAGGCCAGAAAGCGCCGTTTGGCAGGCATTATTTAAAGCCTAGATTAAATTAGCCCTCAGTCGTGTACTGCATACTCTACAACACTACACTGCATGGAGAAATTGACTGAGGAGAACAGACAAGAGGGTGAGAAAGAGGTGGATGAATATGAAGAGGAAGGTGTTCAGGTTCGGCATGCAAAGCACGAAAGTGGGGGTGATTCTTATGACTTTTTTGTTTTGACCAGACAAGGCTTCTTTATCTTTTTTCCAATACAAAAATAGCCAAGGCACTTTAAAGTTCATTATTAATTTAATGATAAATGGGACAACATGTCCATGCATGGATATCTGAGCCGAAATGTTGCCCATTTTTCATCACAAGAGGTCTGCACATTAAAGAAACTTATTGGCTTTGCAGTCTATAAATTATTCTACAGCCCTACTTTAAGTTATTTTTTAAGCCTAAATAGATATGGCATGCATTTACCACTTCAGACAGTGAAACTAAGCACATTCTATAGCTGTTATTTATTATGCCAAATATCATTACGTTGGTCATAAAATAGCTTGAGTAATAGTTTTCAGATGAAAAATAAAAAGCAGTACACCTGACAAAAGACTGCAGCAAGAGAAAGGAGAAGCGACTACCTTTGGTCTGCTCTCACATTAGGCACGCTGCTGCACCGAGCTACTTTTAATTCACCTGCAAAGCAAACATCCTCCCACTTTTATCCTTCCACCTGAGGCCATGTCTCAAGAGCACAACACACAAAAGCCTACCAGACTGTGCCTGAATAATGACGGATGGTCATTACGGGGTTAAGCGACCCAAATTAATAAAATATTTACTCAGCAAATTAATTCCATTTTCTCATGAATTTGGTGTATATGGGCTAGTAGGCCTGATGGATAACACTAATGACAATGCACGCTCAAATATGAGGCTTGACTTATTTCTAAATGATTTTCATTAATACTGCTGCGTTATACGCAACCAAAATGTGCCCTGGACGCTTAGGGGCCAAAACTCAGGTGGAGAGTCCGAAAAGTGGTGAAAAGTCCCCATCAACACAATTGTAATTTTTCTGCCTTTATCTGCCTTTGATCCAACTAATTTGGGGCATTTTGAAAAGCATTTTTATCATCAGCACAAAAAAATAAAGGAGTACTGACATGCCGCCATGCAGAGATGTGAAGTGCAGCTAGTCATATTTCAAAAGAAGTGTTACAGAAAAAAAAAAAAAAACCTTTTTGTAAAAATGCAAACGTCAAGCCCTGTCAAATGGGTCGATCCAAATACTGGCTGAGCTGAAGGTGAAATTTGACTAAATGCTGAATATTTTTCCAAGTCTTACAAGGTAAGGCTCTGCGAGACAAGAAGTAGAATGAAAATATTGCAGAACAATGGCATTGGTGCAGGAGGACGATGGATCTGTATTGATGAAGCTTTGGTCAGTTATTTCAGAATTTGAGGGCAAACGCAGTAAAAGAAAAGCAAACAGCAACACCGAAGGCACACTCATTTGGTTTTGACAAGTTTTCCAAAATGTGGTACAAAGGTAAAATGAACAGCCCTAACAGCCACTGAATAAAATTAACAAATTAGCTTATTATTAACCCTGGCTCAGCTATTGTGCTGTGCATAGTCTCTATCAAAAAAATCAGGAGTGTCGAGAAACTGAACAGGCGTACCTTGTGCCAGTTTGCAGCCACAGTCATGAAAAGATGTGCATTTCGTGGTGTGAAACAAGTCAGTAATGGAGCATGGAAATGATTAACTTGTGGGGGAAATTCAACCTGTTACCTGGCATGTCTTGACAAATACATAACGCTGGCAGAGCCACTGAGCTGCCACCTAGTTTTTACCTAAATTATTTGTTCTGTTTCCTTTTTTTGCACAACGTACATGTTTGTATTAACATATAGTAATTGCTATGCTTTGAAATGACAGTGTGAATTAGCTCATGTTCACCCTTTTGGAGAAAGATGCAAAGTGCCCACAACATTGGATTACTCATCCCATAATCCGATATACACTGTAAGGAGCTTTGGATTAAATAATAGCACATGCTATTAATATGAGGCCTGATTCAGACCTTGACTTAAATACTGCACAGAGGTGCACGCCCCCCAGTCTCTGCGTGCACTCTGCCTGCAGCACCCATCCATGTACATGCAATGTAACTAATTATATTTACTCACGTTACTGCAATTGAGCAGCTTTTTGTGTACTTTGTGTACTTGAGTTTTGTCCTTCACTGCATTTTAAATCAAATCCATTACAGAGAACAAATTGATCAGTGACAGATTGTGGAACCTTTCACAATAAAAGTTCAGTCAGCAAAGATGAGAAGACGAACCTGCCTCCACTTTGTTGGTTCTACTTTTTGTCATTTCCAAATTTCAAAATAAAAGCTGCACCATGAAAAACTGCAGATGGTTGATGGAAACAAGGAGCATAAATGGAATAAATGGGAAAAAAGTGAAAAATAGACTGGGCCATCACATTAGGCTATGTGCTTATTCCACATGTGTCAGTAGAGTCTCACTTCAGTTTAGCATAATGCCCCTTTAAAAGCATGTAGTGTGCAGTGTGTTCTCTCCTCCTTTTCTAACTGCATGGAAAGGATCACAGCTAACACAGTTACTGTTTGGAAAAAGGAGCTCAGTCACTTTTACTGTCAAGACATTTGAAATGAGACACTTTTTACTTTTACTGCAGGAGATTTTTATTGCACTACTTCTACCTCTATTTAACTAAAATATAAAAGATAATACTCTCTCCACCTCTGCTCTCAACAGTGGTGAAAGCTCTGGTAAACTCCCCTCTGCTACACTGACACTGCATCGACGCTCTTACACTCACACCCACAGTATGTTTGCCAAATAATTTCCAAGCTCACCATCAATCTCAATGTGTACCAGCAATCAAAGACTAAAGGAAAAACTGAACTTGTTGACTTGAAAAGGCCTGTTCAGCATTTTGGAAAACACACTGTATCAGCAAACAATTGCTTCAATTATGTAAAATGAGTTAATACAGCAGGACCTGTGTGTGCACTGTGCAGCTACCCAGTTCAGCTATGGTAACAGCACTATATGAGAAATACAGCACACCTGTCTCGCTTGTATGAGAGATTTGCATCCTTTTGGCCTCAATTGGCCTTTTTCCTCCAGCCACAGGCTCTAGCTGTGGTTCTCAGCTCCTTCTGAAGTCGACTTTAAGACCTGATGTGAACCCTGACCATGCATGAAACCCTGGCAGTCGGAGGAAAGCAGTAGAGGATGTTGCGACCACACAAACACATGGCACCCAACATCCGCAGGGCATGCCCTTGTTTTGCAGCCTCACTGTTCAGGCTTGGCTGCTAATTTACTATATCTAAGCTTCTTTCTTTCATACACTTTTTATAATTGACTATGAGTGTGGCCCATTAGCTGGACATGGTAAACAGAGCCCGGTTCTGAGGAGATGCTGCAACCCGAGTGATTCTGCGGAGTAAATGAGGCAGAACTTGCATGACAAGAAAGGTTTACATTGTTGAATATGGCTTCCTAACACAGTGACCCAGTTTTTACCCCGTGCTGCTGTAGTTTTCTACACACTTATTTAATTCCTCCTCTTGAAACCACTGTGAGATTTATTCTTTATTCTTTATTTGGATCCTCATTATCTCCCACAAAGCGGTAGCTTTAGTCTTCCTGAGGTCCAGATTTTGCTTGTAATGAAAATTGTACTACACTTTCTTACTATCATTACTACATCTTTGAAATCATTTGAACTATTTTCCAATGTTCACTCATGATTTAACACACACAAAATATATATATATATTTTCCCAAACATAAGCATGTTATAAAACAGTCCATGATCCTGTGTGCTGCTATTTGTCTGCCATGAGTGGCTGGCATTGACCTCCCTGGAGGGAAGCGAAAAAGAGGATGCCCCCTCAAATATCTGCAAAATTTGATGTTTGATGACCAAATAAAAAAAAAAAAAAAAAGATCATCTTTGGCTTTTGTAAAGTAGTGTTGGAAAAAACAAAAAAAACATTATAGTCACTGAAAACTATTTTGTGCTGAAGAACCTTGAAGATTCAACCAAAGGAAGTTGTGTGATGGCATCTTTGTCATGGTTAAAAAAAAAAAAATGCACCCGATTCGAGTGCTGTCAGAAAACAAAAGGTTTAACGTATCATTTAAATGAAAGACGTCGAGCACGTTGAGCGGTGTAGCTTGTCAATCCACATTCGTGGAGAGTGAACGGCCCAAATCTGTCGACACAACACCCACAGACGCAGCTGCTGGATGTTTCTCCATGACTGTCGGCCTTTCAGTGTCGCTGAAGACAAGTTTTCCTGACCTAAAGTTACTTGTCATGGTGCCACCATTAGGGCAATCTGTGTATTGCTTGGCCCCTAAAATATGAATATGATATAATGTATATGATGTGCAAATAAATTTAGAAAGATTCTACAGTGCAGTTTTGTTACAAAGTCAATTTTTTTCTGTTTGGACCAAATGTTTATTGGTGTTGGTGACAGTTTTAAAAAAAATGGGATATTTCAGTTCAGTTTGTATCATACACTATATATTCTTGACACATATTATTACTTTTCTCCTCTAACGTTACAGCAGAACTGCCTGCTGTGGCAATAAACCAAACCAGCCAGCCTAAAAGACAGAAACGAGACCTGATATAAAGCCAAAAACAGAAAAAAAAAATTCCTCAAATCTATTTTATGAACCAAAGGCCAAAAGAAAACTAGATTTCTATTCTGTTCCATTCACAATCTTAAACAATCAAGTGCAAATTTATTTATAAAATTCTGCCAGATCCAAAAAACAAGAGACCAAAGACTTAAATATGTGATGTCTTTAAAGGTTGTCAAAGTTTTTTTGTTTTTTTTTAAATTCCAGGCGTTGTATTTCCAAATGATCCACAGTGTAAATAATACAGCATCAGAGCTGCTTTAAGGTTTATTTTTTCACTTTGACAGAGCCAGGCTAACAACTCCCATAGACTTCAAGTCTTTATGCTATGCTAACAAAATGCCACCCATTTAAGCCAAACCACTGAGGTGAAAACGGTATCCAACATCTTCTCTCAGTCTGGATAAGTCAGGAAAAAGTCGGGTATTTTGCTCAAAACGTTGGAATATTCCTTTAAGTGGCCCTTTTGGGACAGCACCAATAAATTCCAGATCAGTCACATGGACTCAGAGCAGCAGGGGATGAGGACAGATTCTCTAATACAGTTCTGCCAGCGCTTCGGTGATGTAAAAGTCACTGGAGTGTAAATTTTCAATAAATAAACGCTCCATGATTTCACAAATTCCCAAACGGTGCAGCAGGGCGTCTCCAGGGAGCGCCGACTGATGACATCACACACCACATTCTTCACTCCCTTATCAGTTCTGCTTTGGAGAGTCTAGCTCGTGTTCGCACATTGACTGACCCTTGTCAGGTTTGCACCACTAACATGTGAATTGTGTTCCAGGGGTGGATTTTTTTTTTTTTTTTTCATGTTTAATTCCAAGATTTTGCTGTATTACTGAACATCCAGGGTTTTATATTGCTGTTCCAAGGCAAGCTGCTACCCAAGGGTCTGCACTACCTGCAGTTCTACAAGTTTCAGAGCGTTTTTGTGAGCAATAGAGGGGTTTGCCTGTGAGTATATTACACAGGGTTTGTGAAAACTGGGTCAGAATGAGGCAAAAGAGTTAGAAGTGGAAAATGTGCACCTATGCCTATTAAAGCATGTCAGCCTCCTCGATTGATTGAACTATACAGGATCTCTAACTTCGGGCAAAGAACATTTATATTTTGAGATTTTCAGATACAGATATTTTGGTTAGCATTACACTGATAGTTCTCAGAGTGTTTCAGCTGGAAGATGAAACGTCATGACCATTGCAAGTGCAGACATGTTTTTAAAAATTTTTTTTTTTTTTATACAAAACCAAATATTCCTCATTCACATTGCGTGCCCACATGGCTCTTATGAATAAATTCTCAATTTACCATTAGGAGAGACAGATAAAAACTTTATTTCCATGCCACAGAGGTTAGCATACCTCCTGATTTTCTTAACTCAATTTTAAACCATGACTTGCGCAGTGCAATAGGCTTGCTGCAAGGACGAAAGAGTGAGGGAGTATGAACGTGTCTGTTTTAACAATCTACCGTATAGAGGTATCCACATATTCTTTTATCATACTCACAGGAGGAAATTGCTCTCACAGAATATTCTCAGAGTGCCCCTCTCTCCTTTTTCCTCGTTGTTGTGAGGTGATGTCACCTTGACATGAAGGTAGAAACGTCTTGCGTTCCCCCTGCTGCTCTATCTCCAGGCTGACCCGCGGGTCGTGGGGAATTCTCAATGGGGATGGACTTGCAGCGCAGCATCTACCTTTATCTAATTATATGACAGCTTCAGGGGAGGGAGCTCCGGCGCCAGAATCTCTTCATGGTGCCTAATATCCCATTCCTTTTCATATTGAATCTTTTTGTTCAAAGCAGCCCTTTAATGCTCGCTGCACCATCATCAGCCAAGCACAGGGAGGATAGGAGGGATGAGGCAGAAGCACGGGCTGCGAGCAGGAAGAGGGGAATGGAAGGATCTCCAATCACTTCTTTCAAAGGATGTGTCAGAAAGATTGCATCACTCCATATTTAGGCCTTTCCTCTGTTTGGCCTTGTATGATTCAGATGAAATGCAGCATGTATGTGTGTGTGTGTGTGTGTGTGTGTGTGTGTGTGAGTGTGTGAGTGTGTGAGAGAGAGAAATATAGTTTGACTGAGGAAGAGAGAGAGAGAGAGAGAAAGAGAAGAAAGATGCAAGTTTTTGATCTCTTTGATCTTTATCTAAAAGACCAGTTAGATTTATATCAGAACATCAGGATTTGCTTTATGCATGTCATTACTGGAGCGAGTAATAAAACATATTGCAGCCGCTGTCGGGGGAGGGATTGATTTACTGTGTGTGAGCGGCTCTGAGTTCAGTGTGTGGGGCGTAGGGGTCAGGTTTGGGTTAGGCGTGGCTTCTCATAAATCTGTACGTTGGATGCCAAAGCGGAGCTCAGTGAAAAGCGGAAGTCAACTTTCTGTTGACTTCCACCTGATGATGACCTGATGATGAACTACTTTTTTTGGCTCCTAACTGGTTTTGCTCCTCAGTTACATGCTTCACCCTCTGGAAGAGACTCAAGAAATGTCTATAGACCAGATTCACATGGCAGCCATTTCCCTCTAACGTCACACTCAGAGTGGGAAGTTCAAATTCTCTAATCATGTTGTACCACTGCTACGTCATCGTTTTACCACTTATAAGAGAAAACAATGGATCGTAAAAATCTGGAGGGATATCAGGCCATCTGGATTTTTACTCTCCATTGTTTTCTCAGTTGCTGATCAATCGGGAAGCAGCGAAATGATGATGTTTTGTCAGATTCCCTATGTTAACCTGCAACACAGCAGTACAACATGATGACAGCACTGAAGCTTCCCACCCAGAGCGTGGGAAGCTTCATACTGCTTCCAGGAAAATGGACGCAGTATGAATACAGTCTATTGTCATGCACTCATTTCCCATCAAAATCCATTTATTATAAACCAGCTTGTGGTTTCCTCCTCTCTTGTATGGTGCAAAATATTCCATCATTGATTGAATTTGTCTGAGATGCAAAAGGCCTTAGACTCAAATGTGTAAGAGCTATCAGTCAGCTCAGTTTAGAAGAAAAAAAAAGTAATACAATGTTGTGATAGAATTAGGCGAGGTTTTCCTCTTTCCTCATTGTTTCAATCATCTGTGTCACCAACACAGCTTGAGATATTCTGCACATAAAACCAGGTTTAGGTGCCACAGAAACACGTTTACCAACATCACGGCCATGTTGGGATGATCTGAGGACAGTCGCTAACCTGAGGCAACTGAAAACGAAGCACATGTTAATAAAGCAGCGAGGCAAACAGAGCAGCCCACTTACCAGACATGAAGACTGATTGAGACGTAGAGTATTGAGGTCAAACCTGCCATCAGTCCCAGCGCAGCGGGGTGGGCCGCTCCCCGATCTGTGAGGCGCGAGCTCAGGCTGGAATAATCAGCCACAAACAAAACTCAACAGGCTCGGCTCCTCCTGCAGCACGAGCAGGGTTTTGAATACATGGAGGCACATATTCACTGGTGAGCTGCAAGAATAATCATGTTTGCAAGTTATGTTGGAGGTCTGGTACGTTCAGCCACGTTTTACTGCAAAAGGCCTCATATTAAATTAGCATTCTTGAGCGTTTTGGTTGTGCAGCTCTAGCAGATGCTCCCTAATACATTTTAAACAAGTTCTAAACAGGACGATGAAAACACTGTACGTACTGGGCAGGTCAATGGCAGGTCAACAGAGTACTTTAAGTTAGTTTTATTTTTTTATTAATTTATTTATTTGAAATCAGCAGTCTTGCAAAACTTTCTGGGCTCCAACTGAGATTATTACCATTAATAAAAACGAATGAAATAATGAAAACTAGGTGTGAAAACCATTTAGGTTTATTGAATTAAAAATAAAACAAGGCTTTACAAAAGGAATGATAACTAAAACTGAATTGTGAATTTAGAAAATTAACTAGAGAATTACTTTGTATGACGTCTTTCATGTGTCAGTTTATTTGATGCATAAGCCTCGTATTATAAGTGGTATTATATGTGCCAATTTCATGCCAGCAGATGGCTAATATTCTTCTGTCGGCACAGTCAAACAAGCAAGAGCTTTTAGAAGGTCACCCATAACAAATTCAATATATTACCAAAAAAAAACCCAACCTAAAATAAAAGCAAACTAAGCATAAAATAAAAACTAAACTCAATGAGCAAACATGCTTTAAAACTAATTAAAACTAAACTGAAACTGCAAACAAAAAGTCAAAATGAAATGAAAATAAAAAACTAAATGTAAAATGCAAAACTGTAATGACCTTTACTCCATCCAGAGCATCCCTGCAAGCCACCAACACAAGCTGCAGGAAAACTATGTAGGTTTTCCTACAGAAATAGCAGAACATGTGTAGCAGCGCACAAACAAGCCAGAGGTGTGTTCACTGATCTGCCTGCTCGCTCTCACCATCACAGCTGCTGCCGCTTGTTTCACCTCGGCGTTCTCACACGGTGTCACATGATCAGTCTGTGCTGCTTCCAGGTGTGCGTAGGTTCAAAAATAATCTCTTTACTTTCTTTCTGGAAGTACAAAGACACAGGCACATCAGTCTGAGTTCAGCGTGGCTGCGGACTGCGGGGTCGGCTGAATGACTGACATGATCATTTACGTCGACTCTGACCTCACACAAAGTGTAACATGTACACACACTGACAATTTTTTGTCCACTCACACAACTTTTTATTCCAGCAAGCTACAACTGCATATACTGGTTTCCATATACTGTTAATGCTTTCAGAGTCTTATGGCTGAAATGCATATTAGTTTTAGTTTCATTTTAGTCAGGCCCTGGCCAAATTGGGGCCCTAAGTGGCATTTTATTTGGAGGCCCCCCCCACACCTCCTGCCGACCACACAATCCCAGATGAATAATAGGAATAAAATGACGGCATAACGACATTGCATTAAACTTGACAATCTTTATTAGTAAGAACAAAGTACTGTAAGTGGAATAAGCAGTACTGTATGAGTCAACAAAACAGGTCAGTGAACTAAACAAGCATGTGTGTTACAAATTAAATAAACTCAATTCAAATAGCCTTAAATTGATCTTCTTTATTGATGCATAGATTGATAGGCTATAAACTTAAGCTAATATACGACCACCAACTGGTCAATTGACCACTCCTTTTTCACAGAGGTGAATGCATATGCAGACAAATGCATTAACAAGACATTCAAGAAATGGTAAGAGGGCTGCTGGAAAACGTCATCTCCAGGCCACATGTTAGACAGAGACTTCCAGTAGTCTCTCTTCTATCTCAGTATGAGGAGCAGCTAAAGTGCGGCGCCACAAAGTTTTACATTTATTTCAACAACATACCCACCTTCAAGTGAAGCACGAGCTTCCTCTTGTTTTGATTTTTTTTCCTCTTAGTTGCTCCAGATTCAAAATGCCTCTTAGAAGCCATCTCTCTCTTCACCTGCAGCAGTGTCGGTGCATCTGACCACTGATTGGTCAGCAGACTGCCATTGCAATCACTAATAAGTCCAGTCATGAAATTTCCTCGCTACTAAATATTCCACAATCAACTGTTAGTGGTACTATAACAAAGTGGAAGCGATTGGGAATGACAGCAATGAAGCCAAGAAGTGGTAGGCCACTTAAAATCACAGAGTGGGGTCAGCGGATGCTGAGGCACATAGTGTGCAGAGGTCGCCAACTTTCTGCAGAGTCAATAGCTACAGACCTCCAAACTTCATGTGATCTTCAGATTAGCTCAAGAACAGTGTGTAGAGAGCTTCATGGAATGGGTTT
>OMLB01057631.1:0-29555 GCA_900302555.1 Myripristis jacobus
ATTCCACATGCCTGGTTCCCACTGTGAAGCATGGAGGAGGAGGTGTGATGGTGTGGGGGTGTTTTGCTGGTGACACTGTTGGGGATTTATTCAAAATTGAAGGCACACTGAACCAGCATGGCTACCACAGCATCCTGCAGCGACATGCCATCCCATCCGGTTTGCGATGACCTGGCCTCGACAGTCACCGGACCTGAACCCAATCGAGATGGTTTGGGGTGAGCTGGACCACAGAGTGAAGGCAAAGGGGCCAACAAGCGCTAATCAACCCTGATAAGGCACACCTGTGAAGTGAAAACCATTTCAGGTGACTACCTCTTGAAGCTCACCGAGAGAATGCCAAGAGTGTGCAAAGCAGTAATCAGAGCAAAGGGTGGCTATTTTGAAGAAACTAGAATATAAAACATGTTTTCAGTTATTTCACCTTTTTTGGTTAAGTACATAACTCCACATGTGTTCATTCATAGTTTTGATGCCTTCAGTGAGAATCTACAATGTAAATAGTCATGAAAATCAAGAAAACGCATTGAATGAGAAGGTGTGTCCAAACTTTTGGCCTGTACTGTATACGTACAGAGCAGAGAAAAATAGTGCATGAGCTTTGACAAGCAAGCTGGGCATTTTTTTAAAAGGCAGTATGTTGTGTGCATAGCCATAGCCAAAAAGTGAGACAAACGCATTTCCCGCCATGAAAGGATTAGGTGAAGGAGACACGATGACAAACAGGCAGTAGTTTGACATTGAATTTAGCATGGGGGAATGTCAGGATGTGGAGGTTCAGGTGGTGAATGGCAGCTAAATTTACCTTCAACTCTAAAAATGTTTCTTACTCAACCATGATCAAGATTTTAGCCTCACCTTAAAGGGATGGTTCACCCATTTTGAAAAATGTGCTATTATTTCATTTATGGTATTATTTCACATGACTTCCCCTGCACTAACACTCTTAAAAATAACCACCTTAAAGCCCGGGCCTCACTGTCTACCCGTGCAGTGAATGTGTGCCATGAAACCTCTTGATTTTCATTTCGGTGCTCATTTCAACAGATTAGAGCAGCCACACAGCCTGCATTAGCAGTGTGTTTCAGATGAAGCTTGAGCCTCGCTGAAGCAGTGTAGCAACAAGAGTTTTGCCATGGAGCCTAGTTTCCCTGCTTGAGGCATGCAGTTCTCAGAGAGGCAGTCATACTGACAGCATATCAGCAACATTACATAGGCTTAACTGATACCATTCACTACTATCTATATCTGCTGAATATGAATAAAAATCTTTTTTTTTTTTTTTGACTGTTTTAGCAGTTGCATGGGGAAAAAGGAAGCTACGCCCATGTGTGTTTTAGGGGACGCTGAACATGCCAGTCTTGGTCCTGTGTTGCTATAGCCTTCTGATCCAGAGATTACATTGACCATTATCATGGTCCATAAGGGCCTAATCCACTCAAAGAAGGTTTAACATCACTTTACAAGTGTCTCTTTTCAAAACTAAAATGCACATGAAAATACAAAGTGCACACAGATGATAATTTTGATCATATTGCTGTTTATAACTGTATTTCTCCAATTATCAACATGTGCAAAGATCCAGTAACTTCTGCACTTCCTGTATCAGTCCATCCCAGAGCAGCAGCAGCCACCACAGAGACAGAAATAAACTGCTTGAGTTTGTTTTCTTCATTGAAGTAGCTACATTAGGCCAGCTATGTTGTGGTTAGCCTTTTGCTAAGCTTCCTCTTTTTCCTCACTCACGTCTATTACACAAATTTCAGGCACCTTTCAGGCGCCTGCCAGCCACTAATGTAACAGATCAGCACTGAGACCTTAGACTGTGCAAGAAATTTGTTCTACTGTTGATAATTGTTTTGTTATTTTAAAGACAGCCAACATTTTTACACCATTTTTGGCTGTTAAAATTCTGCTACACAGCATGAAATTCAAACTGTATTTATTTAACAATTTAAGTGGATTAAAGTGGTTAGTTTGAAGAATGTTAGCTGGGGGGAAGTCCACCTCAATGGCAGGAGGCTAACAGTTAGCATTTGGAACATCAAGCCAGTATCCAGCACTCAGTAACAATGAGAGGAAGATAGCACCACTACTGTGCCACTGAACAGCTGGGGGGAAGAGAAATAATTATACATTTTGTAAATGGGTGAACTATCTCTTCAACTAAATTGTTTTGGTTGGCGCAACATCAATTCTGCCCTTCCTACAGCCTTATGGGGCACTCTGGATGTGTGGTTGCTTAGAGAGCCATTATGCATGTGGCTTAGTACACTGTCACTAGTACATGCCTGAACCTAACCCGAGTCCAGGCCTTCAGATACAGCCCTTCTGATCAAGAGAAATTAAAGTAGGCTACAGGCCTACTTAGGCTACTGTTGGTGTGATGGATGGTGTTTTACTGTGTTGGTGTTTTTCATTCCGTTGTCTGTCTTTTGTGGATGTGTCAGAACAACTCAATGGCCCTATTTTCATGTGTCCCCAAACACCATTGCAAGCAGCACTATCACCAACTGATATTTTGGTGACCTGGAAACATGCTTTGCCCGTTCATGTGGTATTTTCATGCTTGCGCAACAGGCTCGGTGCAAAAGTGGGAGGGGTCATGCTCTCAAATCTGAAGGTTTATTTAACTGAGGAAGCGCCAGGCGGGGTGTGCCAGTGTGAGAAGAGCCCTGAGAACTTCGTCAAATCAACATCAATTCTGCCCTTCCTGCAGCCTTCCTATCACTCTGGATGTGTGGGTGTTTGGAGACCTATCATGCACGTGCCTGTCAGAAATAGGGGTACAGTAGGAGTCCATCCCCAAGTACAAGCTACACAAATGTTCACCTAGGGCTAATTATTGGACCTCAAGGTAATTATGTGCACTTTTTTCAGAGCCAAAAAGGTACATATATGTTCCAAAGCAGTAAAAGGTATGTGTATGCACTTTTTCCTCTAAATGTTAAGGTACAGTATCAGGAGACAGCATTCATTAGTCCAAATACAATAAATTAATCAGTAAATAAATGAATTAATTAATACATACCCCAATAAATACCCCAATCAGTCAATCAATCAATAAGGTAAAATACTAATTTAAGGTAGATTTGAGTAGATTTGAAAATTTGAGTTTTGTAGATTTGTGGATGTGAGAAATAGGTATTATAATGATCCAGTCAACACTGTAGTTATAATACAGAAACACAAGACTGGGCTCCATAGGGTACAAATAACAACCCAATGTCAACAGGACAAAAGTTGGACCTCAGAGACCAGCTGTGACAAGCCGTTGTACCCCTAAAGGTACAGTTACGTGCTTTATTTTCTGAGAGTGTATACTACATATGCCAACATCTCAGCAGCAATGTAGATTTAACTATTGTGTTGTCATGGGCAATAACCATATAGTGGAGCAAATATTTGGCATGCTGAAAATGCATGCATATAATGTTTCATGCATGCATTATAACATATAGTGTGAGATTGTTGGCTTTTGATGTGACTGGCTAGAATTTCTGTGTGATGCTTAGGACATGAAATACTCACCATAGGCCTTTGGCAGGTCTGAGGGACGAGTTTGTGACAGCGCTTATGGACCAGCAGTTTGCAGTTGATACACTTGTAGCCCTGCCTCCCCAGCCCCCATATCCTTTCACTGCAGTGGCCACAATAGGCTTTCTATAGGACATACACAAGAAAGGAAACATTGACCTGTTACTCTTTAACCAGCCATCTGAGCTCACATGGTCTTTGACACAATCACCACTGATGTGGTCATCAAGCATTCATTAAAAGGGTGCACTGATAAATAAAAAGTGGCACAATGTGATGGAATTAAATTACTACAAGGTAATTCTTTCCTCATGAAGTCACCGCCTGAGGCTGATCACACATGCTGTAGTTTGGTTATATTCATAATAATAATATACTTTATGCACACTCACATTTAATATTCCACCACCTCATATTGTACAAATACAGAATGTCTGTAGGTCCTGGAAAAGTTTAAAATGACTTGAAGTCCTTGAATTATGCTGTGATTGAATAAATGCTGTGATTTCTTCATGCACGGTTTTATGGTATGAAATCAGCCCAGTCATGTAGATCCATGCTTTGAGAAGACAAAGGTTTCTGTAAGAACATTTTAATTTTCATTTCAGTGGTGAAATCTGTGGTATTTCATTCTGGTACTGAAAGGACTTTAGAACGTCTTAGATTTATCTTAATGAAAACTGTCAATGATATCTGTACTGGTATATTTTCAGGCCTAATTTTATTTTCTTTGAAGAGCCATTGAAAGAAATGGTTCTTTAAAAAATTCTGGTCTGACAGGTTCTTTTCTGGAATCAGAACTGATAAATGAAGAACTATATTCAGTTACAATGGACACCTTTAGTCTTTGCTCAAGAAATGAGAATTCACTGCTATTTCTAAGTATCTTCTCTCTTCTCTCTCCCTTGAGGTAACCACTTGCAGGTTCATCAAAGAACTGCTTTTTATGGCTCTGTGGTGCACCTTTGAACCATATAAAGAAACGTTTCCTTAAAGAACCCCAGTCTAAAAGGTTCTTTGTGGAACTAGAAAAGGTTCTCCTATGGCATCACAGTGAGGAGCCCTTCTCTATTCCAGCTGGCACGTTTGTTTTTCTGTGTGCACGGTATCACAATTAATTTGATAATGACAAATTTATTATGAATAGCAGAAACCAATGATGCTGCTCACAGACACTCAGAGCAAACAATTAAGACTGTCAGGATTGAACCTTTAACTCTACCTCATCCATACGTACTGTGGAGCCAAGACACACAAAAAAATCACTCCCTATTATGTAAGTTGTTCTCCAGAGTGTCCCTGGATTGGTTTGTACAAGTTTTTTGAGATTCTCTGTTACATGCTATATTAGTTTCAAAGGATGTTTAGTTTACAGCTCAGTGGCCCCTGACATCAATAAATCTGCCACCAAGTATCTCACAGGAGACTTAGCACTTAAGATGCTGTGTACGTACCTTAGTGTATTGACAACATTCATTCTAAGCGTGTGTATACTAACTGTATGAGGAACAAAGCGCCCCAGTCAAGCACTGTTGCTATGGAAATGCTTCACACAGACTTCAAAAGCTTTCTTCAGTCTCCCTAATCTAACTCAATGGAGAGGTTCAGACGTGTTTAAAAATAATCCCAAAAAAATTCTTGTCAAAGAAAATCTGTTTTCCTTGTTTAACACACCCAGCCAGGGAGTAATTAAGGTATTATAAAAAAGTGACTGCAAAATGCCTGCTGCATTCTGTCAGGCCTCTGAGAACAATTCCACTAACTCGACCAGGGTATATTACTTATGCCATTTATTTCTTCAAGACATCAAATTTCATGCTGTTATATACTCAAGTTTGGGTCAGAATGGCATCTTTAAACATTTCAACAGTATGCTTTCAAAATAACACTTAACAGAGGCTTTGCAACATCTGCAACATACGCCATCATAGAAATCCACTGAACAGATGGTTGTGTACAAATAATCGATTAAACTAAGCTAGAAAAATAGTGGGGGGTCTGGAACAATTCAGTAATACGTTAAGGTACACAGTGTGTTAAGGTACTTTTGTTACTTTTGTTTCTGTATTTAAGTTATTGTAGCCTAACTGACTTCCTAGATCTTCTTTTTACCTCGAGATTGTGCTAAAAACCACTCCAGGTAGATGCCTTTGGAAGTATGCAAATCAGATGCGTTTGCTGCAAAACAGACAGTGATAGATAGCTGGCAACAAGTAGACATTATCTAAAAACAAAACCGCTTACATGCATCACTGATAAAATTATTTACAAAAAAAAAGCAAAGACATTTACCATGTTCATTGAATTCTTTAGACAGCTGAACTGCACATTTAGGTACAACAACGACTATTGACAGCCACTATTGCAGGCCTTGAAAATGGTGAAAACTCCCTGTACTTACACTCTTCTACTTCTGTGTACTCATTACACGCTGATGAAGCTCCCATTCTTTCTCAGTTGTCATACTGATGTTTATTGCAGATGTGTCCCCACTCACCCAAGTGTACAGCATTCTTTTAAACATGGATTAGCAGCACAGGGGAGCACAGAGCAACTAATGAGGATATTTCCCCACCATGTGGACTCATATCACATCCAGACAAGCATACACCCCAACACTCTACCAAAGTTCAATTTTGCTTTAAGCAACAAATTCAGTTCCTCTATCAGTCCGTATTTAATAAGGGGGCCTCAGAAGACTCATAGCTAACACAGCGAACACCCGCCGACCTTTACTGTGCCCCATAAAACAGGCAGTGCTGCTAAGTGAGGGCATTGCTATGGGAAGCAACGTGGGCTGGAACCCCAGAAGTGCATTAACTGGATGCACTGCTGGCTTTGAGTCAAAGCAGCTGAGTCTGAAGCTCAGAAACATCCTTGACCCAGACTGCTAACTCCCCACAGCTCGGTTTCAGTAAGAGATGTTAGGGATAATGTAATCCCTGCAAAGTCTGCTGGAGGTTGGGATTTTCATTTGCTTTATTCAGCTATCTTAAGTGATGGAGCTGACCACATATTGACATTAAGGGTTGTGAACATTAATAGTTATCCACACGGTTTCCCTTGACATGAATAACAAAATGCATGAGAAAGAGGGCTGATTTACCAGTAATACTAGAACCAGGTTCTAGTATAACCCTCTTTACACCTGGTAATAACATGCATGTCATATCCAGACTCTATGTGGACGGCTAGATTACATTCACACCTGGTGTTAATATACGTCTCCGGTGTCTGCACTGAGATCCAATTATGAGACGATGAGACGATCACACTTTAACTGCTATGTCTTATTCACTGTGTGACTTTTTTTTTTGTTACAAATATCTGTATATGAGCATATTTCCACCTACATATCTACATCTCTCTCCATCTACAGACAGCTTTCCGTCAAGAGTGAATTATTTGTTCTGTCATAGTATTTCAAGGCCCTCTCCCGGCACCCTCCCCTTTTGTTCTGAGAGTAATAACCATTCGGCAGAATTTTCTAATTTGACTGCAACACTGTCACTAACCATTGTGGCGCTATACCGACAGGAAGCACTGCTCTGAGCTATGGCTCTGTATGTAAATATGAATAAATTCTAATCCTCTTCTGATTTTTTTCTGTTTGTGTAATTAATCAGAAATTTTGTGTGTAATTAATCTGAAAAATTGTGTGCAGAGACATATGTTAATATGAAACTGAAAAGAATTTTAACTTCTAACTTGACTCTGGTTGCTAAGATAAGTAAAGATATTTCTGTTATTTCTATTCTTAGTTAAAATAAGTACAAACTGTTCAGTAGAGAGAGAAATAGGATTCCTTCATCACTAGCATGCTTTGTGAAGGTAAAATTTTTTATACTTTTCATGCATAAATTGGTGCTTTTGGCAGGGATAAAAATCGTGGCCAAAATGCACCCAATTGCCCAATTTAAAAAAAAAATCCAACAGACATGTCCCCAGAGCCCCATAAGTGACGCTGCGCCTTCAATGCTCATCAACAAGAAGATTCATTCAAAAAGTAATTGTCACCAGCACCCATGCAGATCACAATCAGTCCTCAATGCATCGTGGGTGCATTTACCTCTGTATTTTTATGTGGTCAAGTGCTATCCGATCAGCCGAAGTGGAGGTCAATATGGGCGGGGGGGGTGCACAGGCTATCTGCCACAATGAATGGGAATTACACTCGTTCATCATGGCATCACTTGAGGAGACTGTCAAACGGAAGCTCATGTTCCGAGCGTGGAACAGCTAAGCCTGGTTGGCCATAGTCATGCAGCTGATTTTTACAGGAATAAAAGGCCACGAGGATGAGAAAGGCTTTTATCGATCGACAGTCATCCTCTCAGCGTAGCAGACAGCACTGCAGGTCATGACTGCCAGGAAACGTACTTGGCTGATATGCTGAGAAATGATGAGCTGTCTAATCCACCAATGACAAAGAAACCTGCGCCTATCTCAGAGCAACCTATAACGGTGGTCTTTAATGTTTGGCCCCTTTACCACAGTTTCCCCACATTTTACATCGCAACAAACCATTTTGCAAATCATGCAGGGGCACTAAAGATTTCACCACATATAATCAAAATCTCTCCATTTTCAAATATGAAATTATAATGTTGTGCTTCTGTGACTGATGGAGAACTAATAATTGGCTTTGTAAAGCATACAAAGACCCTTTCACTCCGCTCAATTTCAAGTCATCAAAACACAACAGTGCTGCTGTGTTTAGGAAAACTAATGTGGACGACTTTATGACACTGATGGAGTACTGCTGTGAAGAAAGTTTGAAGTCTCTGAAAGTTTCATATCATAGCAGAATGAATGGAAACAAACAACTGGATAAAAAGAGAAAAAAATTATATCAGAGTTCTAAAATATGACTGCTTGCTTTGGGAGAAGATTATCAGAAACATGAAATTATATACATTTTGTAGATATTACACTAAACATGCAGAATCACTGGTGTGGTCCTATGAGAACTGAACTGAAACTTGCAGCTCTCCAAAAATTCTGCACAGCAGATCATAACATGGAGCATACACATGCACAGTATCTCCATAAGCCATAAATCTATTTGTACTGTCTGACTTTGTTCCATGTGCACACAACAATGTCACAACTATGTCATAACCTGGTTGAGATCATTCAGGAAAAGCTGATTGGATGCATCTTTATATCAGATTACATTACATGAAACTTTAATGATCCTGTCGGGAAAGTAGGCCATTGGCTGCAACAGCAAATGATAAAAACAAAGTATAAGGCATAAAAAAGAATAGAGCAATATACATACCAACACTGAGACAAAGACGTACTATGAATAAAAAACAGTATGGATCTTAACACAAAGTGCACAAGTAGAACACAACAGATAAGTCTCAGAAATACCACTGTCTAGAAAAGCAAAAACAAGTTTTGATTGTAATAGAAAGTGAAAACTTTTCGTAGCAAAATTTATATGTAAATATAAAGCCATTCTCAATCATAAAACAGGGCTGCAACAGAGACAAAGGAGAGTATCCCAACCCCACTAACCGAGACACCTACTGTCTGAGGCTGGGGGATATAGACAAAATCCAAAATCACAATATTCTTGATATTGATATTACCACGATATTGGAAATGACTACGCTTTCACAAAATATTCTTCCAAATCTAATTCATGATAATTTAGATATGATGACCAAGCAGGTAGAGGAAAATAACAGAATAGCAGGACAGTCTCAGTTCAGAAAACTGCATCCTTTTACTAGAACGCAGCCTAAAGCTAGTATAAAATCAAGCCTGGTCTCAAAATGTAGCTAAAAATGAGACCTTTCCACAACTTATTTTAACCAACCACCTATCCCACATGCTGATGTTGTGTTGAATGTTTTCCCAAAATGCACTTTTTTCCAGTTTTCTCTGATGAATTATCAGAATACATATGACACATCCAGGATATCAATGCTTGTTTCTATTCCCCTGTGCCACAGACTTTAAGCTGGTCCAGTTTTGCTGTTGAAACTTTCATTTTTCCCAAGATATTGATGCTCAAAGTTGGTTACAGAAAAAATCATTCTATAAAAAAAACAAACAAAAAAAAAACAGATTTTGGCTTATGATTGTGACACCTAGGACGGATGTAAAATTGACTTGGTTGCAGTTTTTAACAGAGCTCAAGTGTGTTTCTCCATCCTGAAAATGTCATGTGCCTATCTCTATTAGGAATGAAGTTAGGAGGTCTCAAAACGCTAGACAAAATGATGTGAAAACCCATATGTACTTTGAGTACCTGTAACTCAGAAAATACTCATAGTATGAATGCAAATTCTGCTGCATTAAATATGCATAAATATGCAAAAGATACCAGGATTTTGCGAAATTGTGACTGAAAGAATGGACACAAATTCAACCATTTCCGCCAATAACAGTGAAAGTGTGCTATCTCATCCAATCTCCACAGTATTTCAGAATTTCACAATACGCACACACACACACACACGCACACACACACACACACACACACACACACACACAAACACTACAAATGCTCCATGACTCAGATAAATTTGTCATATCCTTACATTCTGGTCTTTAAACACTTAATCCGCACATTAAAAACCATACACATTAAGTTGAGAAACACTTGATCATACATTTAAAGGCTCCATGGTGTACACTTTTCCAGGGTTTTATTTTAACTGCTCATATCCCTTGCATGATGTATTTGTGGTTTTGAGTACCTGTGGTCTGATAAATATAGTTTTACAGCTCCTCTCTCTTGCCTTTATCCCGGAGCCCTGGCAGCACGGTTCGTTTATCCAATCAGAAGAGAGAATAAGCCGCTCTCCACTGATTGGCTGACTGTTTTCTGAGTGACATATGGTCGGGCCAATCAACCGATGTCACTGCGCAATGCATTCTGGGACGTAAACAATAGAGCGAGAGAAAAATGGAGCTAACGAGATACAGTAACTATTTGAAAACTTGTCGAAAGTGAGTTATTATCTTATGTAAGATTGTCCTGGCTACTGCCGAGCGTGATGTTATACACCCGTACGCACTTGAGCCCGACTCTGATCCCGAACCACAGACGAAGCTGGGATCGTATTGCTATGATGATGGCGGCGCGCATGGACGCAGCGGCCCCTCCAGGGATCAGCGAGAGTGAATGTTTCAAATGTTTTGCTTAACCCAGACGCTCAGGTTGCATAACCTACAGCCGAGAGACTTTACTAAACATCAGGGTAAAGCATGCTGCAAGAAATGAGGCACTCTGCTTTGATGTGGACATACTACGCCAGCACGGAATTTTACCTGTGTCTACACCTGGCAGACACCAGGGAGAGGAGGAAGCACAAGCGGTGTGAACATAAACAAAGGAGGGGGAAGAGAGCCGGGATCCACGCTAGGCTGACTTTACCCATCACTCGGGGATCCCAAGTGAGAAACGCTATCCCATTTTCTGTGCACTACTGCTGTACGTGCTGCTAAATGACAATAAAGCTTGATTTGAATTGATTGTGTTGGGTTGATAAGACAGTCGGCGCTGAAATGAGCTTGGTAGCTTGTTGGTCGGGGTGTTGAAGCTAACTGGCTAGGCTCGTTAGCTTGGTAGCTTGTAGCCCGAGGAGGGTAAACAAACTGTCTGAGTTGGCTGGCTTGAGAGTTGGTTGCCTGGGGAGGGAAGGCGGGCTGTCGTCGGAGTCACTGACGACAGATAACAGACTGACGTCAGATAACTTCAGGAAGTGAAATCCGCTCGTTTTACAGGGACAGTTTCAGAAAACGGGCTGTGTGCACTTCTCCATTAATCACAGGTGAAATGCATGGCACAGTATTTATGTGGCCCCAAGACCTTCCCTATCACGCAAAAACAAGGAAATTTCATTTTTCAGGCCATGGGGCCTTTAAATCACAGTTCATGTGTTCCCCAGTGACAGCTGCAGTGTGAAAGTTTATGCTGTCAGAAAAAGGGAGTTTTGTCATTTTGTGCAGCAATAATCACAAAAAGCCCTGTAAAATCCTGGAAGTGTAAAATAACAGGATGAATCAATAAAGGCATGTTTGAGTATCCTGGTCAATATTAGAACATTAATGATCATTTGTACCCACTCAGTATTCAGTTCTCATCCTGATACACCACTCTAGTCAGCAAGTCTGTATAGACAAATCCTCTGCAACTGTACCAGCGAGAGAGGGGGAAATTCTGGCTTCCCCCTTCAGCTCTCAGCGGAGCTCTTGAACAAACGTGACGGTTTTTGTTTGGGTTTTCTATTTAGCGCCGTGGGACGTGGGTGTCAGTCATCTCCTTAATAGAGCGCACGGAGCGGAGAACAGCCGATGGGGACGAGCGATTTCTGCTTCATCAACGTGGAAGAGAGGCGCTTAAAGAGACCCCATTATGTCTAATGGGAGAGATTCACAAAGCATCTTTCTCCGCTGCAATGTCAGGAGGAGATGGAGCAGGAGGGAAAGGAAGAGGAGGGAGGAGAGAGATGGAGAGTTAGAGGATGCAGACAGAGAAATTGAGGCAAGGGGAGAAAAGAGGGAGGGATGGAGTGAGACAGGGAAAGAGAAGGGAGGAGAAACCTGACCTACTTCTCCTTGACTTATTTATATGCTGAGGACAACATGGTGAACCAACCAGAAGCCTGGAAATCGAGCATAGCAACAACAGTCAGAGAGAGCCCAGTTCAAAAACAAACCAGTCAACAATACAGATTTACCTTTATGTCCGGACAAGAAGCACAGTGAACTTTCATTTTTAGAACGCTGAGAAAAGAAAAATTATCATTAAAGGCAGAATGAGTAGTAATTTCCTAAAAAAAACCAAAAAAAAACCAATGGCCCTCATTCACCAATATCATCCTATGTTTTTTTTTCTTAAATTTCTTTTTAAGGATGATCCTAAGAGAACTCTATCTTGGATTCATGGTATATTTTAAATCTCTGGACTCTTATCCCACTGTCCTTGTTTGTTGAGAGCACATGCCAGTTGTCCCAAATTTGCACACAGCAGGTAAAAGGGCATGAGACTGCAGGGCCATGTGAACACACACACACAGAACCTGATCCAATTGAGAGAAGTCAAGAATGCCCAAACGAAAGTTTAAAAAGGTTGGAGCACTGCAGGAAGTGAAGAGAAAAAAAAAAAATCTTATATATATTTTATTGTGCAAGAAAGTGATCACAAAACAAGTGAGGACAAGTGCCAGGACACATAAGCAGGTAGTGCCACATGCATTGACACAACAAGGGACGGCGTGACAGGGAACACTGCGATGGCACAACGGAGCTGGCAACCTCTGCGAGCAGAACCCACAACTCATATTTCAATACTTAGCATCAATAGTAGATATAAAGTAATGATCGAGAGAGGGCCAAGTTTAAAAAAAAGAAAAAAAGTTTGAGCTAAAACCTGCGTTGGTGTTGTGTTTATTTTAACAGACCTTACTACTATGTAAAATAATGAAAATAATTCTTAAAAAATTATATATGATATAAAAATTGTTGTAAATTGTTTAAATCCCACAATATTATACAACTATAGAAGAAAAAAACTGTGTAGATTCTGTTCCTACCTCAGAATAAATCTCAAATAAAAAAATGTTGGTGAATGCCACAATCTTCCTGACAACTGAGTAAGTGAGTATGAAGAACAAAAGGCCCGTTTCCACCGTAGGAACTTAGGGGTAATTTTACAGGGCCGTTGTTGCATGTCTCCACCGCAGGAACCACCCCCAAAGGACAGAGTTCCGGAACTTTTACAGGGGCTGAACAAGTTCCTGCCTCGGGGTAGGTGCTCAGAACGGCCCCGAAAAACTCCTGGGTGGGGCTTGGGGTTTACTTGGTGCTGATTGGATATACTCACGGTGGGATGTGGTGTCAACAGCAAACAACAAAATAGCCGGCATCTTTGGGGATGCTAGCGTTAGCTAACGTTGGCATCCCTAGCAACACGACCAACACTGCCAAGCTAACGCTAACATGCTAGCTAACGTTAGCAAACGCTAACAACATGCTTTTTAGTCAGCATTTTTAGGGATGCTAACGTTAGTTTTAGAAAATGTTAGCTAACACTGGCGTCCCTAGCAACAGGACCAACACTACCAAGCTAACGCTAATGTGCTAGCTAACATTGGCGAACGCTAACAACACGCATTTTGATGCCCAGTCAAAATGGCTCTGCAACGATTATGTCACATCCAGAGCCCAGTAACTTTACAGGAACCTTCCTCCTACTCCGCCCTCTCAGTGGAGACAGGGCAGTTGAGAGGGCCGAGTAAGAGGACGTTCCTGTAGAAGTTCCTGCCTCCCAAATACTACCAGGAACTTATTTGGTGGAAACGGGCCTAAATTTGAGAACGGCTGATGAATGAGGCCCAATGGATAGACTAGTATAAAAGCAATCCCTCGCAGTCATGACTTGTGAGCCACTAGCAGTGTGTGTTGGTGTGTGTCTCTGCAGAGACACTGCCCTCTGCCTGGATTTTCTTGTTTTGCTGAGCTTGGGACTCTTCTGCGCATTGGCCTTTGCAGCTCCTAGCCAATCACAGCGCACAGTGCTAGATCGATAGTACAACATCCAATAGCGAGGCGAAAGGCCAAGCGGACGAAGCTCATTCCACAACGAGAGTGAATGTGGGGTCAGCTGAATGTGGGGTCAGCGCTGAAGGAGAGGATGAGGATGAAGAGCAACGCCACGCTGGCCTGTTTTCTGTTGGACAGGGAGATGCCTCGAGACCAAATCTGAGCCTTTCTTAGGAAACAAAAACTCACTGCTGGCAGTTAGCTTCACCAGGGGGGAGGGGCCAACTTTGAATGTTCTCCTGGCTAACACTTCAGTGTTAACCAGGAGGGAAGTCCACCTTGATAGCAGGAGGCATGTGGAGCATCCAGCCAGTATCCAGCACTCAGTAACAATGAGAGGAAGATAGCACCACTACTCTCCTACAGAACAGCTGGAGGGGAGTGAATTAATATCACATTTTTTGTAACAGGTGAACTGTCCCTTTACGATAGTCAAGGTTGCACTGACCAGCTGTCCACCCTGACTGGCAGAAAGTTGCTTGTCCTGTGACAACAAAGTTGGCAAAAAATGGGTGTGGCTTAGCACAAATGGGGCTGTAACTTTAGTGGACATCTGCGCTGATCAGTTAGTCAGTTGGTCAGGCGGGTTATGGGTCAAAAATGTGTAAGTGCCTTGATTCCTGAATCGAGCTAATTGACTCTTGCTTACTGCATCAGATGAATTTCTAGTCAAATGCATCTTCATCTAATACAAATACTGACCTGAAATAAAAACAGTGATAAGTTACTTGCACGGGAAACTTAAACTACCTGGACTTGGTGAAAGAATTTGGGCAAGATAAATTGTTTACTACTTTGATATAACTGGCATGCCCCACCAATCTTTTATCAGACAAGCAAGGCTCCGGTATCCAACCATTATTAGCACATCAATAGTAGTGAACAAATTGAGTAATGGATGTTTGACTGTAGCTTAGTCAGCATCTCAATGCACTAAGCTAATCCACTGTCTGGTCTAGACATTATATCTACAGCACCTGTGGGAGACGTTTCATCCTGAGACCAGTTTTCTCTCCCTTGTTAACCAGTTGTTAACCTTGTTAACAAAGCTCTCGAGTGCAGAAATCTCTGTGTTCTCATCTCTACTGTCCTTTAAATGGAATAATTATGCCACCAGATCAGTAGTTATAGCACATAAACAAACACAAACACAGTGGATGATGCCACGATATATAGTAAGTCTTGGCTTTTGAGGAAGTTAAATAGCTCTTTTGTTGTTATTTTCCTCTTTGAATTGGATCAGGCAGGTAACGTCTACAGGAGACGTGCATAGCAATCCCATACCAGGAAGAAACAACCTCATTGCACTTTCACAAATAAATCTTGTTGCACAAAAAAGAATACTGGGACTTGTCTTTAAAACTGACATAATCCACTTGGGTTGTGTTCGTTTATGTGCTAAAAGTGTTTGTAATCTGTTTTGCTGTGCTGTGGAAGTGAATCAAGAGCTAGGGCTGGTCTGTTAATCCAGTATTGTGGATTATCAGCCCAGGGGAGCGCAGAACAACTAATGAGGATATTTCACCACCATGTGGACTCATATCACACCCAGGTAACTATAATCCACACTTGACCAAACTTCAGTTTTGCTTTGCTTACAACAATTTGCTTGTTGGTAACCTGAAGGTGAAACCTTTTGGTAAGGAACAAAAATGATGATGAAAGGGATGAATTCTTCCACAGAAGAGGAGCTTAAACGTACAAGACAGTTCTTCTCTTTTTCATCTTCTGTCTGTTCCCTCTAAGCAGCAATAAGACCCCTCTTCCAATCCTCCCTCCAGAGGTAACTGCTACTTACAGTAAGGGCTGATTGAAACAACATTAAGGTCTGCCTCCTGCCTCCCAGAGTAGCCACTGTGCATTACCGGCAAAAGAACAAAGTCAGTGCAGGGCATATGCTAATGTTGACTCTGAAATAAATACGAGCTCAAATAAGCTGAGATGGCACAGCAAAGCTCGGCTCTAATAGCACAACTGAGGTGTTTTTGTGTGTGTAGTACAGAGTTGAAATAAACATAACACATAAACTGATATACATAACTAGGTCACCATTAAGTATTCATCAAAATCCAGATAGCTGAGCTGTAGCAGTGACTTGATTACCTGTCATATATAATTCAGCTGCAGTATGTTTATGACAGACTGCACTGTATGGCCAGAAGAATAACGCAACCACACTTTTTTCAAATGTGGATAAAATATTATTGTGTTAGTAGTCTCTTGAATAAAGGCGACTGATTCCTACAATGAGGTAAATAATCATCGCAACAACGAGATATGTTATAATGTTGATAAACTTTAACTACACACTGTACCATGGTCTTAAAATGTCTGAAAAATTAATTTAATTTTGATGCAAATATTACATTAGAGTTTTCAAGAATTCTATGCATTCAAATTAAGGCAAATGAAATAAAGCAAATAACATGAATTATGTAGCCTCACCAAAAAATGTCAAAGGGACAGGTAGCAGTGTGGATTTTATGTTGCATAAGTTGCACTTAAATTTGGTCACATGTCCTCTCTTGGCTTAATGCAAATGAAAGAGCATTAATACAGCATGCTAAACATGTTTTATTTTCATCAGATCTACCCAGCTGGACTTCATGTTTCTTCTTCAGAGCTTTAGAACTTTGATTGGCTATGTTCAGTCAGGAAATAGTCTGTTTTTGCCAGCTGTGTTTCTCTCATAATACATGTATACATGCTCATCATCACCTATCACAGTACTGTAGCACAGCAAACCACTTCTGCTGGAGATCACATATTGCAGAGTCATGCTATTTGCTGGCCCTTGTAGTCCAAAAAAAAAAAAATCATCAAAATTTAGCATTCCCCTGATGAAGACATCTGTCAAAATGTAGGGTTTGTAGCTATTGTGCCAGCTAATACTTTTAGAAGTAGACATGCTAAAACTATTACTCAGGCATGTGCTTCCCCTTTGTGTTAGTGAGATGTGAGGACACTCACCCTGTTAAAGCGCTTGGCCTGGAAGAGGTGTCCGTTGACTCGGTACAGTTTCCTCCATCTTCTGGCCCCGCGGCGATAGATCGACTCTAGGAGAGAGAGGAAACAGTTGTAGAGTAGCAGCATGATGAGGGATTGATGAAGAGATGGAGAGGAGGATAGAGGTATGGTAAGCTAAAGTGAAAGAGAGAGGGAGGCGGAGAGACAAAGCGATTGGAAGAGAATGCTAAAAGCAGAGGCAAAATCTAAAGCCCTTTAAGCCACTCTCTCTCTCTCTCTCTCTCTCTCTCTCTCTCTCTCTGAAAACTGTCAAAGCACGAGGGGGAGGACAACCATCAGGTTTCTCTGAGATAGACACATGCTCACACACACACGCACACACACACACACGCGCACGCGCGCGCGGCCGCACACACACACACACACACACACACACACACTCAGAGCTTTCTTCCTTCCTTCTCCATGCCCTCCCTCACCAGCCTCTTCCTCTGTCTCTATCATCCCTTCCTTCTTCCACCATCCTTCCTCTTTCCTGCCTCTATCCCTTTCTTCAAGCCATCATCCTGTATTCCTGGGACTTATTAGTGCTCTAATTGCTTTGTATTCAGATGAGACCATGAAGGTGTGAGCTATTTATACTAGGATGATGTAATCAGCTATTAATAAACTGCTGGGCATAAAGAGGGTAGCGGTGTGCTTAGGAGATAGGGTGGATCCCTCCAGATATTTCATTTACTATAAAGGGAGTTAAAACACTTTTGCCAAAACACTGCATTTCCAAAGCAAACCTGGCTAGTTTTTGTGCACATTTAAAACCACTACAACACTACAAACTACAACATTTTAGTAAAACCCTCCTTCACTTTTTTTTACTTGTTGCCTACACCCAGTGTAGGCTGCTGTAGCTGTACAGCAGGTTCTCAGCAAGGTCTCTCTCCAAACTGGATGTGATACTATAGTACCACCAGAACAATGTACATTTGTGTACTGTAACATTAACTAATTAGGCTACATTTTTGTCTTTTTGCTCAATAGATCTATTTCTTTGCCCACAACATAAATCATCATTGCTTTACTGTTTACAATCTGGCTCAAACATGTGCATTTGAGAGGTGCATTTGTGCATCTCTCTGAGTCCAAACATCTTTATTACAATTACCAATATTATATGATTTATTAACAATAAAATCATCACCACCACAAAAAAAAAAAAAAATCACCATAAATGTTAACAGTAATAGTAATAGCAGGCCTACAAGTCTGTGAAATAAACAACTTCTGGTAAGGCTATAACTGAGCACTGCGCCATCTGCTGTCTTCAAGGAGATCAGGAAGAATAACACACTCTGGCAACAAAAGGGGTTTTAACTTTGTTCCAAACTTATTTTTGAAATTAATACAACGTTAAAGGGCAAAGAAATATCAAGGGATGTGGATGCTGGCTATTGGATGAAGGCAATCATTCAGTCAATTAAAGTTGCATTTGCTATAAGAGGTCAAAGGTAATTTCCTTAGTTATATTTTGCTTTGCTACATGTTCTGGTCTAAAATGGACATATTAAACCAATAATACTCATTTGATCTTAAAAACAGAATAGAATATTTTTATGAACAACTTGTGTAGCGTTTGCAGGTGTTACCACTAGGGGGCTCTACTATGTTAATTCTGAATAACGTCAGTAAGTCAGACATACCAATTTCTAGGCCTTCCCCCAGCTGTAGTGGGGCAATGTCTTTTCATTAGACACTCCTAAACGTCTGTAGACACACTATAAAAATATCACAGGAATACTGTAGGTGGCAGTATGTGAGCCCAATTTCCCCTCAGGGATCAATAAAGTATCTCTGATTCTGACTCCATGTGTATCTCTCTCTTGGTCTCACATGTTGCTTGTCATTTTGAGTATAATTTTATTTCTTGGCAGAAATAACATACAAAAATGTATCATGCCATTGTGGGTGACCACAGAAGGAAACTAAACGACCAGTGATAAAACTCCCTGGAGCAAGTTAAACCTAACAGTCTCCCAGCTGACAGGGAAACCTAACTGCAAGGCCCAACAAAAAACACAAAAAAGCCAAAAAAAAGACACACAATAGCAAGTTCTAGCATGCCCTCATCCCTAACCCTAACCCTGCCCACCCGGCATCATCAGCCTTAGACTCTCATACACAAGAAAACTCCCCAAAAAAACTTAACAATTAGGAAAGAAATAGAGGAAACCTTGTGTGGGACAATTCATTAAAGGATCCTCCACCAGGATGGCTGCGCATGCAAAGGATGCTGAGACAGTCAAATGGACAGTAATGTGGACAAAGGCATAAGAAAAGAGATGAAGCAAGAAAACACTGTTGACAAATTAGGTCATAGTCAGTGTTCAAAGAAACAAGGGCAGTGCCTGTGTCCACAGCTAGGTACAAAAACAGTGTCAAAGACTTTGGCCAGCACTAAAGACAATAGAAGATAGGACAGCGCTCACATTCACAGACATATTAAGGCCAGAAGTACATTGCATGACCAAATGTTGCAGGACGTCTCACATTTGCCAAGCTACCAAGCTACCAAATCCCACCTTACGTCAAGATAATGTGCAAAATTTGGGATGAGGCAGCAATGCGAGTTTCAACATTACAAGACTGAACGAGTGTGCCTCAACTTCAAATATTGCTGATGAGACGTTGAAGTCTTGTAGGTCTGGCCTCATGGGACATGACTTTTCCTGGATGGAAAAGCCAAATGGGTCATTAGTGAAGAAGTTTGCATGACTAATAAAGACAATAACAAATACGCATCAGGTAGCCACAATTTTTATTTGCACATGCATGTGTGTGTACAACTAGGGTTTGGGGCATGTACATGGATAGGTCAATTCAAAATAACAAAGACAACTGAGGGCTAGATAGTTTCCAAGATAAAATCTTCATTGTACCCTACAAGAGCAATAACAAACATCTCCAATATGCTGAAAAATGATTCAGATGTCCCAGACGGCCCCAGGCCACATTGTGAGATCGGGATGTGATGTGCTGACCTTCTCACACTAGCAAAGATGCCATTCTTACTTCAATTTTGACAATTTGTCTCGGACCCTCTGAGACGCCAAAACTGGTTGTGACAATCATACAGACAGCAGACAGAGAATGAGGTCCTGCCGTGAGGTAGGATGGTGCTGGGGATGGCTGTGTGACAGTGAGTAAACAAATTGTGAGTTTGAATTTGAAGGTTTCAACTGAATTAGCTTCCCTAATTGCAGAAGGGAGTTGATACTTGACAACACATGATGAATGATATGTTTATCCTGATTACTTCTGGACTTCAACTGCACACATAGCTACCATCTAAGTCAATCCTACACACTACTCAGGAAATTGTATCCATGGACATATACAATAAACACATAGAAAACAACACATAGAAAAAAATCAATTTTCATGCAAAAGTGTAATTTTTCTACAGCCAGTATAGTATGCTATCAAAACTAATTTGAGAAATTATATATTAGGTACTTTTTAAAACAGGGTAACTTAAGTGGTTACTTAAAATATGACTATTGCTAAGCTATTTTGTCTTTTTTATTGATAAATTAGAAAACAATTGATTAATTTCATATTTGAATTTTCAAAACCATTACTGTAACCTGACATCAGCTCTGTTCTGCATAGCAATCAGTTATGGTTGGATCCTATTCCAGTGTGCAGATGAGATCCCGACTGTGGATATAATCATTCAGCAAGGCAGATGAATTAGAGCCTAATGAGTGATTACCCTGGTGTCAGATATGATTAACGGCAACTATTTTATTTCTATTAGGGGCAGGGTGTTTTGTTTTCAGGCCCTAAGATGTTGCTAAAGTTTAGTCTAGGGCTTCATCCAAGAGATGTGGCAATGTCACATGTTACAAATAAAGTTACTACACATCACAAATAAGGCCATATAGCTTTTCATTAAAAATCAGATTATTAGCCAGTCAATATTGCTCTGAATTGATTCTGATGTGACATTTGGACTGAATTCCAAGTATGCCTGAACATGTTTTATTATTTGTGTTATTTTAGCTTTACTGTCCCATGGTCCAATTGCACCCTAACAAGAAGGCAATTCTAGTGAATAAGGAAAATGTTCAAACTGTTAGATTTTTGTTGCCAACAAAATACTGGCTGTCAGCAGCTTCAGTCCAAAAATGTCAAGGGCTCTATTTTAACAATCTAAGCACACAGTCTGAAGAACACTGCAAAAGTGCATTTAGGGCATGTGCAAGTGCATTCTGGGTGTGTCCACTATTTTAACAGCGGAACAAAGGGTCGCTGCACCAGGTGCCTGGTTCAAAGGCTTAGTTTCTTAATTAATAATGGGTGTGTTTTGGGTGTAACGTGCAACAAACCAATCAGAGGGCCATGTCTCATTCCCTTTTAAAAGCCAGTTGTGTTTGCACCTTGGTGGATTGCTATTTTAATGGCGGATTTGCCAGGTAAGAAGGAAGGCTTCTCTGCAGAGCAAACGGATCTGCTCCTGTGCAAAGTGTACAAGCAGATCATCTGCAGCAACAACAGGATTCTATCAAAGCTCCCTGAGGTGAAGCAGGCATCCCTGTGTGTGGAACAAGCAGAGTGGACGAACATTGGCACCCACCTATGTAGGCATGCATTATTATCTTGATAATGTGCCATTACAATAACAGTGAAATACTGCGCAACTGACTTCAGACCTGTTTTTTGTTGGTCAATCGCGCGATCACTTTCAACTACCTCAAGATAGCGTCAGTTGTAAGTTAGCAAGGCACTTGTATCATGTTTGGCGGCACTTTGCGCAGGGTGTAAGATAGGGCCCCAAGACTCCAAAACAAATATCGGAGAAACCACAAGTTAATGACAAGAGCTATCCTGAGGATCCATAGAGTACAACAGGTGACATCAGGGGACCTGGCACCCTTCTTTTCAGCATTAGAGGTCAGACGTCATACAGATTTGGGTTTGGGCTTCAGTTATGCTTTACAAAAGTGTATATATAGGTTATATAGGTGATAGGTCTTTTTTTACTGGATGTAAAACATGCAGTAGACAAATAGCTGAGATTTACTGAATGTCAATTCTTTAATACTGGTGAATGAAACTACCTTAGCCAGCGCAGCAGTCATGTAGCTCATATACAGCAGCATTACATACTAAAGTACTGCCTGTTAAACCTCCCATACCAATGAAATCATTTGCTGATTTACATTTCTTGCCTTAATGTTTGCCACAAAATCACAGCAGCATGAGGTGAATTGGTTGGTTGAAGTGCATCACGTGTTGCTCTCCTGACTCCCTACAGAGCCCACAAATTATTCACAAGCTGTTCTTCCAGTACCTCCCCCTGTCTGTACTGGTTTTTCAGTCTGGCTGATGATCCAGTGTTGGGTGCGGCTTTGGTCTCCTCCTCCACTCACTCAGTTTTTTGCCTCTGTTGCCATGGTAGCCCCAGCCCACCATATATCAGCTATGGGTAGTTAGCTGTGAGGATGACGCTGGCCTTGTCTGCAAATAAAAGTGAATCTTCAAGACAAATGCACCCCTTTCCTTCCTCTACCAAGCTACCAAGCAAGCAAGTTCGGGTTCAATGTTTTTTTCTGTTTAATTCTGGTGAAACAGGCACGTAGCCGCTCTCTCTTTAATTTTTCATGCCCTGGGGTGAACTCCTGTCCCAGCTGGCTTAAAAAGGGGAGCCCACCCTATGTCAAGTATTTAACATAAAAATCCTATCCCTTCTTTCTTTCAGTCCCTTCCTATTGTTTGCAATGTTGACATTATTAAAACCAAAAATACATCTCTTCATATTGTCTCTCACAAGCAGTAATGACTGTTGGATGGAGACTCAGTATTGCTCCAATAATTTACATTGTGCTCATCTCTGGTTGCAGCTGCTAGTAGGCAGCCATAGTGAAGGGGTTTTAAACACTCTACCAGACATTTGGCATCTGAGCTGCTGAATGGGGATTAAGGGGCAAAACAACAAAACTCCTGTCAGACTAGCAGCATATCCTCATCGCAAAGGTCTGATGTTGGTTATCACAGAGGTAGTATTGTAATGCAGGTCTGTGCCATCTTGAACACATACTGTACATTGTAGAGTATGCATGACTGTAGAGTCTACACTCAACAGCTGTACTTTCTGTCCTTGTTGCATTGCAATGAATGCCTCTGAGGGTTTCATTACTGACGGCAGTTGTGTTTCGTGTCACGGGTAAGAACTGGAGGACCAGTTTAATGAGTGAGTCTGATCCCAGCACCTTTCCACCTTGAATGGAGGCTGGGGGGATCAAAAAGAAAGAGAGAGAAGAGGGGGAGCCACAAAGAGGTCCTGCTCTTTACTGACTCGTCTGTGAATTCTCTCTAATCCTGTTAACTCAAGGCCTCCAAAGGAAAGTGCCGCCTGCCTCAGCAAATCATTGCGGCGTGTTTCCATAGTTACCCAGTATTTCATCCCTTTCGCCCATACTAGTAGGTGGGGGGAGTTGGGGGTGACACATCGTGCCACTGCAGAGAAGCATACATTAGCCAATTACATTCACTTAGCACAAAGAGGCGAGTTGGCATTCATACATGAACCAACACATCATATTAGAGTTTTTTGGTGCCCACGTCAGGTGCTAAAAACAGCCTATTTGATTTAGTATAGGTTGTGTATAATGTTTTGCCAAAGTGGCAAACAGCAGCTCTTGACTCGGTGCCAAATTCTGATGAAAAGGTGAGCAGTTACAAAGTAGATAGAGGTTAAAATATGCAAGTAAACTATTGCACATTTGGCCGCCATGACAATGCATGAAAATCAAGCGTCTACAGACTGTATGCATCAATCTTTGAGTTAAAATGAAGCTGAATATGCCATGAATCATCTTAATACTAGCCCAATCGGAATTAAAAAAAATGCCTCAAATAGACTAGCACATTAAAAAGACATTTTGTTTGGTATGAAAGTGGATGGCAAAAACTTCATTCAACAGAAGAGAAGTAGCAAAAAGCCAAGCAAACTTTGGGTATTAATAAATAATATTCTTTGTGCACATGTTCATCCAATGAAAGGAAGTGATGCCAGCAAGAGTGAAGCATGGCAAATGCAAAAGAGCTCCTCTGTGGGCCAACTTTGTTGTTGGAAAGATTTAAGAATTGTTAAAGCGTTTGAAAGGCTCAAAACAATAATATGCTCACACAAATATTGGGGGGAAAAAGAGGAAGCAAAGAAAACAAGAATCTGTGTTTGGTATACTAGAATGTGAAATTATTAACAAAAAAGTCTTTATTCTGAAGCTCTGGAAAATGTGAATGCACGCTTTAGATCTCATAACACTTTTAAAATACATGCAAATGAACGGTATCTTCTATTCTAAGGAATTTGTTCAAAATGAAAACCTACTCTGTATGTGGTTGTAGCCAATTAAATTTATTTTTAAATCACAAGGTCTATTACTTAACTTTTCTTTGACGCCTGAGCTAAAACAGACTTCTGTATGAACAAATGTAGACTGAACAAAGTTTGAAATAACAGTAACACTCTACTTGACTCCTGCTACCCTGAGGTGCATGTCTCCACATGTCTCCAGATGAGGACTGCCTCTGCAAAGTGTGAATTCACACACCAAATTATATTCAAGTGAGAAAGTGTTGCTGATGGCAAGTGACAGAATCACCTGAGCTCCACCCTTATCCATCAAGTCTGATTACATGACTGACTGCTCTTCAAAGCCAGTTCCTGTTATCTGTGGGTATGTGAGTTGTTTCCATACAGTAAATGCTGCTGTAATGTTAAGGGGATAGTTCACCAATTTGGAAAAAAATATGTTATCTCACGTCCCCTCCTAGCTGTTCTGTCAGACAGTAATGGTGCAATCTTCCTCTCATTGTTACTGAGAGGAAGCTCCAAATGCTAACTGTTGGATATTGGCTGGATGCTCCAAATGCTAACTGTTAGCCTCCTGCCATTGAGCTGGACTTCCCCCCAGCTAACACTGTTAAAAAGAACTGCCTTAATCCATTCAAATTGTTAAATAATGCATGTTTGATGATATGGAGCAGATTTTTTAGACCAAGTTGTTATTTTTGTCCTCCAACATGTGTACATGTATTTAATGAAGAAAACAAACGCTAGTAAACCCGAGCAATTTTCACTCAGTAGTTGTATTTGCATTTAAGTGTCAGAAAGCAACACTTGCAAAGTGATGTTCCTCTTTGACTGCATTAAGCCAGTTATTTTTAAGAATGTTAGCTGGGGGGACACACCACTACTGTCCTACATAACAGCTAGGGGGGAAGAGAAATAATATAAATTTTGTAAATGGGTGAACTATCTCTTTAACTAAATTGTTTTGGTAGGCGCAACATCAATTCTGCCCTTCCTGCAGCCTTATGGGGCACTCTGGATGTGTGGTTGTTTAAAGACCCATTATGCATGTGGCTTAGTACACTGTCACTAGTACATTGTACACTGTCGCTGTAATTTTTCAAAATGAGTGAACTACCCCTAAACTACCTTTTAACCAAATTCTTTATAGTATGTCTTTGATAACAAATAGAAATACATGTAAATGGCACAAATGGCAACTGTCAGGCTTAACTGTTATTTCTTTCTTGGCTTTTTTTTTTTTTTTTAGCTACAATGATTATATTGTCAGTGTGTTGGAGCTAATGACATCCTCTATAATCCCCCTGATTACGTTAGCTGTTGTTGCTTACGCCGTCCAATTAAAATGCAATTTCTGGATGGGGGGGGACTTCATGTCATCATTTATGTCTCACTGAGACCTTCCTCGCAACTTGTAGGCAGCGTAAACCAGAACACCGCTGCCTCAAACGTGCTCATAACACACTCTTCAACCGGACTAACAGACCTTCAAAGAACTGACCTATTACAACATCCCCCCGAGAATGATGAGTGTTGCATCGTCCCATTTTTCTGCCAGGCACCAAAATGAAAATAAGAAAGAAGAGAGGTAGCGGTGTTGGATAAAGATACACACAGAGCAGATGTGTCACACAAGCTCCACGAAGATGAGTCAAAATACAATACTACACCTCCAGATGCAAGCGCCAATGCACACAGTCCTGCCATTTTGTCGCTGATAGATGAAAAGACGACTAGATGGGCTGGTGGTAATACATAGCCCTGCAGCGGGGGATCAGGGGTGGTACTACACAGAGGCTCTGGGACAGGACATTTACAAGGGCTTGACTCATTTCCAGACATTGTTCCTCTCACTAGCAGGAAAGTGATAACATACTTGCTGCCAACAACACTCACCGCCCTTTCTCAAGTACCCTTCACAAAAAAAGCACCAGACAAACAGACTTCTATATTTTCAATGGGTTCTTGAGAAATCAGCAATCAGCAGTGTGTGATTTCATACACCGAGCCCTCCATATTTGCTATGCAGCGCTCTCCCTATTTTTAAGTCAGTGCTTAAAACACTTGTCAAGTTTTGCAAAGTGACAACTTATTATCTGAACACATTGTTCCTGCTCAAAAGTTATTAAAGGTCATTATATAACACAAGGTTACTGCAGACCTCCATGTCCAGCAAAGCAAAAGAGGGATCAATGTAACAGCCCTGAGGCATTTTTAGACACAATTAGACTTCAGTGATAATGGGATGCCCAATAGTGGCATGACTAACTTCATTAGGCTGACTTTTAATTGAAGCATTCATTCAATTGTCCTTTTAATCATCCCTGTACTAGATAAAGTAAAGACTTTGCTTAGTGTATGAAATTACAAAAGATGTCCAATTTAATTTTGATTCAGAAATGGAGGACATATGAAGTCTTGTAATACTCCTAGGAGTTTTCTGGAAGGACTAAAGTTGATGGCAGACAAGGATGGCATTCATGTATACATACATATATTCACAATATGTGGGATTCCCTGGACTGCAGTCAAGTCAGTGCCATGTGCTGATGAATCAGCAGCTCTGCTTAACACCATGGCAACAGATCCATCTCCATGTTACCTCCACATCTATATGAGGACGGGGGCAGCTGAGGGCTGGAATGCCCAACAGGTATTTCTCCTTTTACAGCTGTCATTTATACTAATACCAACTGAGAAAAACAAAGAACGTGAAACTTTTGCAAAAATACTTATGGTCACTTTGATCATGCAGTTGTTTTCGGCAAACTTATATTCACTTGTTACTTTCAGGAGAAACTCGACCTCCTCCTCTGTCCATATAAACCACTCACCTTGTTTTTATCATTCCACTTTTCCCCACAGTTTTGGTTGATCTTAAGATTTTTTTTTTTTTTTTAAGCATATTTGCTCCTGCATTTCACCCCTCAGCTTCTTTGCACATGTTCATATTGCAAAGACGTATGCGTTTCTGAGTTCTTGTGTATAACAAAGATATTTTCAAAAATGCTATGTGGACAGAGGTTTTTTTTATGTTTAAATGAAGTTGCATTTTCAAAAAATTATGTCTCCTTGTGTACGAAGCTCTATTCACATTGTCACTGCCTTCTAACTAACCTTGCCTTTTCTCCTGGAAGAGTAATATTTCTGTCTCCTCTGAAAAGCTGGGTTGCTATTTGGCAAATATCTATGGTGCATGTTATATTTTGCATGCTATTACTACGCTGCTATGCATGTGCATTATTCAAGGTCAGATTTTGTTGAGGTTAAACTACTATATAGGACATAAAACATCTGATCCAGTCATTGTCATCCACCTCTGACTTAGCTGACTGGTGACATATTCATAAGATATTTACTGTACTGTAGAATTTTAATTAGATACAACAAGTGTACATTTATACACCAAATGCACGTGTTATACCTTCATTATTATTATTGTCAGCAGTAGTATTTAGGAGAGCAGAAAACACCTCTTGACTAGATTGGTGTTATCACAAATGGAGATGGATGGATTACAGAGAACATGGCAGTTCCTTAAATGGCACAGTTGTTCACATCAGTTATGATTACAGGCAAGTTAGCAACTGCCACTGCCGGAGCTGCACTGACTCAGTGACAAGCCTCCATCAGACAGTATGCCAGCAGATGTCAATGCAGCACTGGACACATTCCCTCCTCCCGCCATAACTGAAACCAAGGAGCTGGCATACTGTGTGCCACACCAGCAGTGATTCTAGAAAATCCTGGCTATAAAAGTTAAAAACGGTGCCCTGCTTGGGTACTAACACTGGAACGCAAGATAAAGACAAAATACAAAGAAGACAGTGAACTTGCAGAATGGTGTAATGATCAAGGACAGATCCTGTCTGCTGGGGCCATGCTCACTGCTCAACCAAAGCTCAAGGCTCATACACCAGTGACGCAGAGGCCAAAGGAGGAAAGGTCTTGCTGTCCAGAGAACTAAGGCTGGGCAACAGATATGAGACTAGATGTCAGCTGGAATACTGGGTATCATCATATCGTGTTAGTGTTGTCATTTCCTGGTTTTAAGGCTGGATTATAGTCAAAGGATGCAGACATCGATCCGGCATTACTCATTTATGACATTTAAATATACCATTTTAATAATTCTAAATATATTTTTCTAGTATTTCTTTAAAAATGTTTTGCTAATGCTCACCTAAGTTTTGCAAATTTCCTGGATTTTTTTTCTCCTTTTTTTAACTCATGTTTCAGCAATTTTTTGCAAGTTTTTTGCTTTTTTGCTCATCCCCTTTTCACCCACACTTTTGAAAGAAATCAAGTGAATTTGCTTGGGTTTCAAAGGGTTAACATGGGTCCTGCCCTACTCTCAGTATTTTTCAGATTATATATACTGTCCATATACACTGCTCACCTTGTTTTTATCATTCGACTTCCTTTTCCTTACAGTTTTTTGGCTTTTTTAAAATATATATATATTTGCAAAAACCACTGCAGTCACTCCTCAGCTACTTTGATGACAGGAGGTAAGCCCAAACACTGAAAACCCTACTAATGGCACTGACTTTTTTTCTAAAGAATTTTTGAACCCATACACCTACAATTAAGTGACAATTTCAACCCAACCCCACACGATCCACTCAGCCAAATACAGTATGTTAAACTTTGCTTTGGACACTTCTGGAAACTCAATCAAGGCTGTGTGAGTTGTTAGTTATGTGGCCGTCCAAACTTACTTTGACAGTATGTGAATGGAAAGCTTGACAGAGTATGGTACATGAGTTTTGAGACCTCAGCACCCAGTCAGCATATTCATTTTCACTATATCAGTTGTAGTGTGTGGGTGTGTGTGTGTGTGTGGTAATAGATGTGTTAATCCCACTCACTGAACATTACCTTAAACTGGCTTAGTTTAACTGCCTGGCCCCAGTAAATTTGCCATAGGCTGAAAGAAACCATTTCTTTTTCTCCCCAGGTTTTGCCAGTAAACATAAACACACAGGCACGTACACACACACACACACACACACACACACACACACACACACAAAATAAAGGATGTGTTTAAGCAGCTCTCATCAGTAATGTTATGTAACAAGCCCGAACATCTATGCACTTTCTG
>OMLB01057633.1:0-13066 GCA_900302555.1 Myripristis jacobus
CCCTCTGTTTGAACTCGTTTGGCCCCAGGGAACAAACAAAGAAGGGCCTGTGTCCGGGGAGGAAGAGATGGTGTGTCACTCGGCAGAAGGGACAATGCTTCCACTGGTAGCGCTCAGTCTCAAGCTCTCTCGCTCTCGTTTGCTCACTTGCTCTCTCTCTCTCCCTCTCGCTGTCCCCCTATTTCTCTCTCTCTCTCCCTCTCTGTGATAAACTCTCTCGCATTCACTTACACTAAGACACACAAACCCCTGACAAACAGCAGGGTATTCCACCTCGTTCTGCTTCATCAGCCAGTTTTGCAGTGCAACATTACTTGTAGATTGGAGTTTTAGTTGTGCAAACCTTTCTTGGAGTCAGAGCCGCTCTTGAGGCAGAAACAATCTCATTGGTTGAATTAGGCAAGGCCAAAGATTCCCGTTTTTTTCTGAGTATAGCTTATCTAACCAGTAAAACAATATAAATGGTGATTACTTCTTTTTTTCACTTACTCATGACCAGAGCCTTTAGAGGTCAGATATAAGGCTGACTACAAACCTTTGCCAAATATTGAATTCTGGTTTCAGTGCATTTTCTCTTTGAGGCAAATGCATGGGGTTTTCACATGATCATCCCTGTCTCTCTTTTTTTTTTTTTTTTAAACCTGGACAATTTTATCTGCATGTTTCTCTTTTAAATGCATACACTGCAGTCTGCTGCTGCTGTCCAAATGAAATATTTTTTTAAACTTTGCCAGCAAAAAGCTAAAACTGCGCTGCATAAATAAATGGCTGGCTGTTCTGCTCCAGCTTTAACCGATAAATTTACCACAAGAATCACTCTAGCTTCCCACTGAGCAATAAAAAATGATTGTTTAGCTGTCTTGGGTGTCTGTTTCTTTGTCTGATCTGTTCTTTGTTCAAGAATGACAATGAAAGTATGAAAAGATGGAGAATTATGGGAGCATGTCTGTGTTCCCAGGGTCATATGTTCCCCAGTTCAATATTCTGTGAACACACCATAACCATCACCCCCTGAATACAGCGCTGACTCTGCGAATATAGGGAAATTAATCCAGAATCACAAGCTACAACATTTTTTTATATATACAAACATCCAAATGTCATATTACTTTGAGAGCAGTACATCATCTGTTTTTTTGATCTAGAAGTTTCAAAAAGACAAATGATATGACTTCTGGGGGCTAAATATGCAATATTGCATTTATGATGTTAGAGGGTCAGCAGGCAAGCTACCTAGATAGCTGTAGGCCAGCATGGCTAGTTTTGGACTTTCAGGGCCAGCTCGACTTATCAGGTCCTAGGGCAGCTCCACCTCCAACAAATGACAAACTAAAACTCAATCTGTGCACCATTTGCTCAATCAGTTCCCCACAAATAATACTCAATAATCAACATTGTTCCATTTGCCTGCTTGTTTGCATGAATTACATACTCACATTGGTGGATAGCTGTTGACTTGGCTCATTGAAACCCACCTTCATGTGTGTTAGACGCGTCATGGTCATTCTATACAGAGTCTGCCAGGCCAGGGGTCAGAGCGGGGAATTGATTTAAGGAGCGCAACATGGTTTTTCCATTGCCCTGGAGGTCAGACTGGCAGATAGAGAGGTCAGACTGGATGGGTGATTGGGAATCTGGCGGTGCTTCGCTTTCTAATTGAACCATTATGTCTGAATGAAATTGTCTGGATGTACCCCTCTTGGACGTTCAGTCCACTTCAAATCTACTTTACTGCCATAACAGGGGAAAAAAGCTCTGCTGGCAAAACACACATTCTGATAATAAGCATCAGCCAATGACTAGTAGAAATTAAACTGTCAAAAACTGTCATCAAAATAGTATTGTTAGTAGTAATATAATTATTTAAATAACATTCCAATACGTGTGTTCCACTCAGTTAAGTCATGATATACATCCTGTACAGATTCGTATACAAATGTTTCTGTGACTGCGCGTACATGGATGTCATTTGTACCACTGTGTTTGCGACCTTCCCACAGCCACCATCTTTGTTACTGTGTATCCATTACACTTCCCTCTCCCACCCATGACCTTTCTTTACTTGAACACTGACACCTCTCAGCCAATCGGCTGCCCCCGCTGGCACCCTCCGACCTGTAGCCCTTGACCACGGCCAGAGGTCAACACCATGGCTGAGACTTGATTAACCTCCCCGCTTTGTTCCATAACAGACTGTCTGCCACTTGCAGGCGAGGAAAACAGGAAGATTTATTTCCATCTCAAGTCAGAAGTTGCTGAGAGGGTTGAGGAGGAAGTGGGTGTAAAAGAGAGAAAAAACGCACCCTAAGTATAGATTTGAATTCACCAGAGAGATTGGTCAGAAAATTACAGAAAGACCTTCTTATTTTCAGCAAATATTGTTTTAAGTTTCAAGTTTTGTCTTAAATTTGTTTTTTAAGGTCATTAGAAAAGTCTGTGTCAGATTCATGATGTATTCTTAACCCTAGAATTTTTTGCACCTGTGTTTTTATAATGATGAATCCTATTGTCCTCGTAAGTTGAAAGTGCATGCCAATTGATCCTAATAAGCACAGGTAAACTCCCTGCCAAGCCCCATTAAGGGGCATGAGACCGCAGGGCTGCGTGCACACACACAAATCACACAGAAACTGATCTAGTGAGAGAAGTCAAGAATGCTGCTGTGAAAGAGTAAAGCCTAAAGAGGGTGGAGCACTGGACTTCAGACCTCAGTAGGTCTGAAGTGGAGGTACTGTTGCAGGAAGTGAACACCAAATAACCTGTCATATATTTTTTTTTTTACTGTGCAATGAAATGATTACTGAACAAGTGTTGACAAATACAGGGATACATAAACAGCCAAAAGAGATTACATAAAGTAAGACAAAGACAAATGACAAAAACAAAGGGGCAAAAGGAGGTATTCACCACCACCAAGGGAGCGGGCACAAAGCCCAGGCACCACAGCGGTGCGACAGGGGAGCAGGAAACCTCCGAGGTGCAGAACCCACAGCTGTCGTATTTAGCAGCATCTGTAATGGATATAAAGTGACAGAAAAAAGATGTACGAGGCAGATGCAGATGCTATGACTTGCTCAATGAACGATGTGAATTGAAGTGTTGAAGTGCAGTGAATTGAAGTGCAGTGTTCATTTAAAAACACCAAGTTTTAAAGACCATAATGGTTTGTAACACAATGAAAATAATGATCAAAAATATTATAAATTATGTAGAAATTATTGTAATTCAGCCAATTATTTTCACATACATTTCAGCACTCAAGTGTGCATACGTGTGCCCTTAGTGTGCATTGTGTTTTTTCCTACCTAAGAACAAATCCCAATTGAAAAAGCACTGCTGTCAGAGTCTTTGTGAAAACTGCAGAAGTGGATTTTCAGGAGAAATTTCTTCAGAAATGTTGGTGAATGAGGCCCAACAGTCACCTTAATGACTTGAAGCAGGAATGCTGAATCTGTCAGTGAACACACTAAACCTCACAGATGTTTACTCCTCAATTCAACCTCACCGGCTTGCGTAGGATTATGCAAACTCTCCAGAAAAGGAAAGTTAAAGGAGAATTCATAGCCCTCAATATTTGCTCTATTTCTGGGTGTGTACAACCAAGGGCTGTATGCAAGAAGCAACAGTCATTTCATTCTGCACCTTCTCAACTACACCCATTATGCTTTGACTCCTCACTGTTTGATATTTACCTCTCACCTTGCCTCCACCATAATGTTCCAGTGATGGAGCCTTTAAAAAAGATAGACGTATATTTAGCAGAAGTACAAACCCAGTCTTTAAGCTATTTCGGGTACAAGTGATGTCCTTCAGAGCAGTGTTGGTGCTTAAGGTTGACCGTGTGCAAATGAAAGGGTCACATTTAGGTCTTGGTAGGACATGTAAACCACTTAAAGAGTACTACTGAGTTGTCATCACGTGAGGTAAGCCCATGCCTTGAAAGGTGCTTTGGTTACTAGTAAACATGTCTGTAAAGGGGTATACTGGGGCACATTAAAGGGATAGTTCACCCATTTTGGGAAAAAAAGCAATATCTCACTGTAAAAATTATGTTATACATCATCAAACTCAAACTTGCTTTATTTAACAGTTTGAATGGATTACAGTTATTTTCAAAAGTGGTGGCAAGGTTGAAGTTCACCTGAATGGCAGGAGGTTAACGGTTAGCATTTGGAGCATCCAGACCATAGAAATTGAATGGGTAGTACCGGTACGGGACTCTGTGGGCCTTTGTTTCACAGCAGATCAGAGTATTTCCAGGTGGTTCACCTTGCCGTAGCAACAGCTGTAGTGTTCACTGATGTCGATTGTTTGAATAAGTTTATTGAAACTTCCATAGTGACAAAACAAGCACGTGGCTGTTTGGTGGATCTCTCTGTGCTGAAGGGGTAAGTTAAAGTTAATGCACAAAATTAATTAAAATAATCTGTGTGCGCTAAAGTAATTAAAAATTTATTGGAAACTAACTCATAGCCCATCTCAGGGGAACATTAATATTAGCTCATTAGATGGGAGCTAAGTTAATCATAATAAGCTGTGTTGTTATGGCAAAAAAACCAACAACCTACCAGGTAGGGCTTAACTCCTCCTAAAACTAACTTTTTTTTATTGTTATTATTATTTTGATCAAACACAAGAGCCACAAAGTTATTTTCACAATTCTTTTATTCATTTTCTTGGGAAAACAGAACAGGTTACCATGAGCCATGCATCAGTTCTCCCGACATAAACAAACTCTTTTGTTGATGTGGCGACGTGCGTTGAACGTGTACAGCTGTTACCTTGGCAACATTAACCATCTGGAGATACTCTAATTTGTGGTGAACCAAAGGCCAGCGACAGTTCTACCCATTCAACTTCTCTGATCCAGCCAGTATCCAGCAGTGAGAGGAAGATAGCACCACTACTGTCCTACAGAACAGCTAGGGGGGAAGTGAAATATCAGATTTTTTTCCCCTAAATGGGTGAACTATCCCTTTAAAGTTCATTTTCAGGTGTGATTTGGAGTTGTAGTAGTTGGGGTTGTAGTACTTTGGGTTGGAGTAGTATTTCAGTAACTGAACAAGTTCCTGTTTACTTCTGATTTTTGTAGTCTTTGGTGTATCTGCAGCAAAGGAAACTTCCTTTGCTAGCTAAACTGTTGATAGGAGAAGACAGGCAGGCAGAAAGTTTATATATTTGTGAGCACATGGATGTTGGTGAGCAGATGATTGAAAACCCATAAGAGCAGTCTGTCCTGTACAGGACGTTAATTAACTGGGATATGAGCCAGTGTCCTGAAAATGTAGCCCCTGTCAGACTATTTATAGTGTGAATAATTAGCTTTGTTTGCTCCATTGTTAGTGTCTATCAGCCGGTACGTGCACATTTACAAGTCCTGACCTTCCTGTCACTGTCTCTACTTCTAGCTGTACAGTGCATTGAGTCAGTTTGACAGGATTTGGGGTCTCACACCATATGCTGGCCCAGCTGTTGCTCCCAGTGGTGCTTTGGACTCCCTGCCAAACATGGCTCAGAGTGTGTGTGTGTATGTGTGCGCCTCCCTGTGTGGTAAAAGCTGCCAACCATTTACAGTGTGCTGTACGCTGTTGTTACACATCTACAAAAGACTCTCAGCTCCCTGGTCATGGGAACCAGAGGGAGCAGAAATGTGGAGTTATATATAAAGATCCATTAGCTTTGTTTGGCTGCTGCTGTCACCGCTGCTGGGTTGCCTTGTGAAACCGACACATGCACACATACATTCAGCAGTGGCATATGTAATTTAGTGTGTGTGTGAGAGAGAGAGAGAGAGAGGAATGTGGGTGAAAACCACTTTGTGTGGCACTTCCTGTACAGGATGCTTGGTAAACATTCATATTTTTAAAGGCGTCTTAGATGGTGTCTTATGTTTTTTCTGACTTATAAAATGTTCAAAGATGACACCCAACTCTTCAATAACAATACTGCCTCTTTGCTATCAGTCTCAATAACTCATTATTGATTATTCCTGTTTAGAAAGATGGCCCAGCAGGTTTAAATGAAAAGCCCTCAAGCAGTAGAGATTCAGTCTAGGTTGCTATCCAGGCGCCTGCCGTTTTGGATTTCACTTAGTGGACTGTTTCAGATGACAGTTTCAGTTTCCTGATCCGAAGCCTGGAACTGTAGGCCCCTTATTGCACACGGTTTCACATCTCAATTACTGTCATGCATAGTGAAGAATACACAATAGGTTTAAATAAGCTTCAGGGACTGTAGTCTAGTGCAGCTGTGTTACTGTGTAGACATTGTTGTCTACAGTATGCTGTATGAATAATGAATTTCAACCTATATTCACTGTCCCAGGTGTCATATTACGAATTCAAATGAGGAAGTCCCTCGGTGGCAGAAGGCTGCATCAGAAGAGCTTGGGCATTAACAGGAGGGTTGTTCTGTGTTGTTGTGCAGTATAACGCTACCACTGGGGGAAAAAGAGGAAGTCTCATATGCTGTCATGCTATTCATTTTGCTATAGAATACTTCCTGAAAAAAAGAGAACTGTGACACCTGATTTCTATGAAAACTAGTACAGAGTGATCTTAACAGGACAGAAACGTGTCAATGTCAGCTTTTTTCTACTCTCTGTGTTGCAGTTCAGCTGTGTCATGGTATGTTAGACCAATTAGTACCGCTGCTGTTTATGTCTGTGTATGTTCTCAGTCATTCTGGTCATGGTTATCCACATAGAGATGACTCAAGGTCAACTGGACCTGCTTGTATATTCTTGAAGACGTTTCATTTCTTCAGTTCAGGACTGAAGAAGCTTCTTGGGTGAGAAGTCTTCAACGTCTTCAAGAATCTACAAACAGGTCCAAGATTATAAAAACAGGTCTAGTTGACCACAGTTCAACTCTATGTAGATACTGCGGCTAATAATAATAATAATAAATAATAAATAGCACTCTGCCCTGTGATGGACTGGCAGCCTGTCCAGAGTGATTCCTTGCCTTCCACCCAATGAGCGTTGGGATAGGCTCCAGCACCCCCTGCGACACTTAGGGATAAGTGGTTTGGAAAATGAATGAATACATGAATGAATAAATAGCAGTAATATTGTAAATAATAGTAGCTGTGGAACTGCTGCCACTGTACTTGCAGGAGTGCTACCAAATCCCACTGAATTAACTGCAGCCGTCCCTCCTCTTACTCCCCTACACTGTCAATCTTCTGTCCTGTCAGCTGTCTCAGTGGAGTAAATGCTCGAAGGCTGCCTATTAGCCAACACACTGTAATATCAAGTGCATTGTCTGAGATTCTGATGTGGGTTTTTCCTGTGTTTTTCAGAAGGGGAGCTTCTCGGTTTATGGCGAGTACTGCAGTAATCATGAGAAGGCCTTACGACTTTTGATGGAGCTCAACAAGATCCCCAACATCAGGACCTTCCTACTGGTAAAACACCCCAGCTTCACTTTCCTCCTTCTCTTCTCTTCTCTTCTCTTCTCTTCTCTACTCACTGCTACCGGCCTCTCTGTCTTCTCTTATGATCCCACTGCTGCCTTGCTATGAGTTTCCTTTTTGTTCTCTGTTATGACTTTTCTCCTTTATAATTCTGTTTAAATTTCCCATTGTTTCATTATTTCATGCCACATGGGTCTTATCTGTCTTTTCCTCACACACTGTGAAATCTAGTTCAACTCTTTATTCACATCTATCTGTCACCCCTTTACCTTATTTTCTTCCTGACTGCTCTACTGCCCCTTCCTTTGCCCCAGATCTTTTTCCTCTAGTGGGTCTTCTCTCCCTTGTTTCCTCTTTGTCTTCCCCTTCTCCATCCTTCTCCTCCTCCTTCTTCCTCCCATCATATCACCTCTGTTTCCATGTTAACACTTGAATAAAGGGCAGGAACCATAACAAGGTCAGAGTTTTCTTCCCACCGGGGCAGGACGCAGCCACCATCTAGGTCACTTTTTGTCGGTCTTGTAATATTTCCTCCGCCAGCTGTTTCCTTGTTTTGATACCCAAGCCTTCAGGCCCCGGACACTGAACTCAGGACGGCAGGGGGGCTTTTGAGCCTGGGCCCAACCAGTGAAGTCATCTGCAGATCCTGGGCCAGCCAGCTGTGGAGCATTGGCAGCCTTTCTGGAATTGGCGGAGAGATCTGAGGCCCCGTGTCTGTCAGTGCCTGATGGTTTTCTTCCATGGCATTATTCTGATCTACAGGACTTGAACAGTGGGATTGCATCGCTGCTGTGTACTTGTCTCGTGTTTTTTTATTCTCCAGTTGCAAAGTGGTAAATTGCTTTCTCTGGCAGTTACATAGCATCAGTATGTTCAAAATAAATGTACTATACAACAGCTGGATTGACCTACTCATTATCATCTCAAGCATTGGACAAAAAGTAAATGAAATAAAAGGGCTCTGCTTGAAAACTGCGATCAGAAAGCGTGGTGTTTCTGATTGAAGTCAATAATCAGCGCTTATCAATAGCCCATTCAAGATATTGACTTACCAAAGCACACTGCAGATTACTTTTGCTCAGGTTCAATGCGTTTTGAAAACATACCTAATTAAAAATAACAGTCCCTTTTGCAGCTTCATGAAATGAGGACCATTGTGAAACATTGCCAGTGTAATTAATGGTAGGGTGAAATGTATTGCCATTGGCTTATTTCATTGCTGTTAAATTCCACTGGAGTTTTGTGGTGGCTTAAACTATTTCCATGCTAATTGAATCATACGGTGAAGGGAACATCTGAAATTGCATGTGTTAATCTGGTTGGAAGAGAAGAAAGGAGAGAAGAGAAGTGAAAGTCGGCTAAAAGGAGGTCAAAGTGAACAGCGGAGGGAATTTTGGCTTTAGGCTGGCAGATTACAAGTAAGCAGCAGATGAGAGGAAGGAGAAAGAGGAAGACAAGAGAGATTTAGATAGAAATAGGGGTGACTGAAAAAAAGTGGAAAGGGAAAGAGAGAGCGTAAACGCAGCCATCTTGGCAAGCTGTTTGGAATCCATGGAATCCTACTTTTGCAGTTGTCATCGGCTTCATTTTTACTTCTCGTTCTTCTCTCCACTGTTCCCCAAGATTTCCCACTTCTCATCACCAAAATGCTGCACAACTCCCTCCATCCCTTACTGCTCTATGTACAGTTGAAAGAAATTGGCATATGATTATGCTTGCCCCCTAAACGGATCTCTGCTGCCTTCTTATGCAGTAGAGAAATCCTCCAGTGGTGTGTCTTGCTGCTTTTGCTGGCTGCTTTTGATCTTTGATCTCATCCCTTGAGCTCATAGCTTTTTGACAGGCCATGTTCCTACAAAATAGAAGGCATAGAGAAGATATTACTGTAACTGTAAGCCTCACTTGTGAGACAGAGAGAGAGGGGGCATTTCCTAAAGCCTGGCACAATAGAGTCAAAGACGTTTTGTTCAGGGATGGAGCACAACAAAGCAGTTATGGTCATCGAAAGAGCTTTCTTTCTAAATGCGAAATCCAAATAACACTTCTGGTTACAAAAAGGATCGCTGTCATCACAATAACATTAAAGCTAGAAATACGTAACTTCAGAAAACCACGTGTATGAAAATAATCTTTAGACTAATGGAGCTTTCTGTTGACTGTCGGGTGTTTTGACGTCGGAGGTAGACCTTCCCACCTCTGTGCTGAATGTGTTTCATTGCAACCAACATGGACACCCATGAGAAGATAGAAAAACACTGATCTGTTTACTGACAGCAAATTTTTCCAGTATCTAGCATGTCTAGGTGTACAGTTGTTAATTAATATGTAGTATGTATTCATGTAATAGATCTTGGTGCACAGCTGTTCATGTAAGTCTGTTTGGGTTTCCTCTGTAGCACTGTATGCTACTGGGAGGGAAGAAAAGCACGGATATTCCCCTGGAGGGCTACCTTCTGACTCCCATTCAGCGGATCTGCAAGTACCCGCTCCTGCTGAAGGTACTGTAAGGCTGCCGCACTAACACCATATCCCACTGTAATGAGATAACACCATTAGCCGCTACATGGAAACCACATCCTGTTCAGACAACTAAAGGGGCTTGCTTTCAGCCCCCAGATGGAGCATGAATTAGGATTGCTGTGAACTAGGTAACTATCAGAATTATCATCATGTGGGTATAGAACATGTCACTGAAGAAGGTAATGAGTCATGTTTTTCCTGCTACACAGCACAAAATGACCATAATATCTACAGGGGATGATGGGCTTATTGATCAATACCAATGACTCAACAATTTCTTGGCCAGGCGGCTGAGATTTTCTGAGTTTCACAATCATGCTCCGGCCTGCATTTGGCCTGTTTTGGAACACAAACTTTCCACCCGTTGGTATTTCAAGAGACTCACAATCTCCTGCCACCTACTCACATTTATATTTGATTAACAAAGGAAGACGATGGTATAAGTGAGCAACCAGCCCAATGTGGCAAAATTTTGCTTTTGAAGACTAAAACACCTTGTTCTAAAAAAAACAAATGATAAAGCAATATTATTATTCCATTATGTGCCATGATGATTTATTACCTTTTCTCTCGATATCAGCGGATCTCTGCACCAAATTACTTCTTACTGTGAAAATGTGACTTTATTAGTTGTGTCAATTAAAGGCTGCCATGTCTCAAGGGTTTAATATACGCTCGCTCCTGGAAATTCCTGGGAGTCACAACTCAGCTCACTTCCTCTCTCCCACCCCTGTCCATAGGAACTGCTGAAGCGAACCCCTAAAAAGCATGCAGATTATCCTGCAGTGGAGGAGGCTTTACAGGCCATGAAGGCTGTCTGCTCCAACATCAATGAGACCAAGAGGCAGATGGAGAAAATGGAGGCGCTGGAACAGCTGCAGTCCCACATCGAGGGCTGGGAGGTGAGAAAGACAGGGAAGAAGAGAGGGGATTTAAGGTATATGAGGGGAATAGAAAGTAGACTGATGTGTCATTAGGAGATAGAATAGGGGAGGAATAGCAAAGAGGAATTGTTTGGGAGCTGGACCATTGAAAGAAAAAAGAAGGCATGCAGAGAAGGGGGGTGATGGCTGGGAAGTGCTATGACATTTAAAGGGGAGAATCTGAAGGCAGGAGAGGGGAAGAGGTAGAGGGTGCTGGAGAGATGGGAGGGAAAGGTCTCGCTTAATGGACTTTTAATAGTGCATCCTCAAATGCAACACAAGCACGAACCTGTCACGGTTTCTGCAAAAGAAAGAAAGGCCTTTAACACAGCTGTGACAAAAAACAGCCAGGCTTCTTTTCGAAAAACCTCAACCACTTCCCTCTTCATTTATCGTACGAGTTAAGCGCTATTGCAGGCAGATCACAGCTCGCAGCGCAGGGGCCACAGACAGGGCTTGGGAGCTGAGCAAAGGGCCCAGTGCATTTTTCACGCCTCCCTCACCCGTCACAACGGAGGCCTTGTCCTCACGGGCACCGAAGGGACAGTCTGCCCACTTAGGGTGCCAAGGGGGATGCCAGCGGGCACTCTGCCCAATCAGGAGAGACCAAGGAGGCAAGGCTCAAGCCTCACATGCATGGGAGGGTGAGGAGTGTCAGAGAGAGGGGATTATATGAGGGAACTTTTGAAGGGGAGGAAAGGAACAAAAACGGATTGGAGGAACCAGAGTGGGCCCCTACTGGGGCATCCCTGTATCTGACTGCCAAAATGGACCCCTTCTCTCCTCCCTCCCTTTGAGAAATGTCACCATTTGACCCTGACAATTGTTTGTCCACCAAAACAAGAAGCCATTGTTTATTTTTCATGGATACATTTACACCAAATATGTTTTCTTTCCTTCTAGTGATAAATCAGTGACATGTTGCACAATTGTGTATTTTTTCAAAGCGAGGGATTCTGTTTTACTGGATAGTTTACAACAGAGAGAGACAAGAAACATGCCAGAGAGAGAGAACAGGATGACATATGACAAAAGTCCAAGGCTGACTTTGAACTCAGAACATCATGCGTACATGTCCTGGTATGCACTTTGGTCAATCAAGTCACCATGATGCCCCAATTCTTTATTTTTGATGACTCAAATGTAACCCACTCCAACATCAAGTAATATTGTTATGAGTTAATCTCTTTCAGATTGGTGCTGGGATTCATTTTGGCCTGATGGTCTTTCATATAAATGGTTAGTCTGTTGTGAAAACAGCATTAAATTTATGGCTATTATTCCTCAAAATAACACAAACCATTAAACAGACCAGCTTGCTATGATGGCTCAGAGCCAAAATCTAGTGTTTCTTCAATTTACCCCTAAAACAAACATTCATTTGGATGATATGACTGACAGCGTTATTTTTTGCCATTCAACACTCCTCATTTCTATTCCCCCTGTCAATAGCTTGGTGAATTGTTTGCAAAGGCATTTTTAACACCCACTCCCCTCCTCCTCCCCCCATGAGCCTCCATCCTAACATCATTAGTCTCACTCCTCTCTCCTCTCTCTCCAGCCACTCTGATGGTTAATCACCTCCAGCCCTAATGGAAGAGGCTGCTGGTAGTGCCGAATCCGGCTTGAACGCCACACAGACACATGCAGATTGCTAGACATATATATTCATGCTCACACTATACTACATTATAAATTATATTATAAATGCATGAAAGCGTACACATGACTACAGACACACATGCAAGAAGTACCAAGCACTAGTGCTCTCTCATACATCTCTCTCTCATCAACACACAGAGGCATGCCCAAGCCCAGTTCAACTCAGGGCCGATAACATGAGATTGAATCGATTGTCTGAAACAGTATCCGCTGCCCAGGCCCTGACGGTATCCACCTTTAGAGAAGCTCAGAGAGCAGGTTTTTTTTTCTGCATGAACTCCGAAGCCGTGGACATCCATCATAAATACATACTCATGGCAATCAATTATGGATGCTTGAGAAGGGGGTGTGGTGGCTGGAGGTTTCTGCAGGTCTCTGGTGGACTCATGTCAGAGACATCAAAGAGAATGGGTAAAGTCCAAATGTGGTGTGTGTGTGTGTGTGTGTGTGTGTGTGTGTGTGTGTGTGTGTGTGTGTGTGCATGTGTGTGTGTTTTATCTGCCCAGATTTTATGTCGCATTAATATTCTTGTCTTCAAAGCTGTG
>OMLB01057635.1:0-13839 GCA_900302555.1 Myripristis jacobus
CACACTTTAGGCCCCTTAGTACCAATTGGGCATCATTTAAATGCCACAGCCTACCTGAGCATTGTTTCTGACCATGTCCATCCCTTTATGACCACCATGTACCCATCCTCTGATGGCTACTCCCAGCAGGATAATGCACCATGTCACAAAGCTCAAATCATTTCAAATTGGTTTCTTGAACATGACAGTGAGTTCACTGTACTAAAATGGCCCCCACATTCACCAGATCTCAACCCAATAGAACATCTTTGGGATGTGGTGGAACGGGAGCTTCATGCCCTGGATGTGCATCCCACAAATCTCCATCAACTGCAAGATGCTATCCTATCAATATGGGCCAACATTTCTAAAGAATGCTTCCAGCACCTTGTTGAATCAATGCCACGAAGAATTAAGGCAGTTCTGAAGGCGAAAGGGGGTCAAACACGGTATTAGTATGGTGTTCCTAATAATCCTTTAGGTCAGTGTATATACAGTATATCCAAACATGACTACTTTACTGTCATTTTGTTTCCTACAAAGTGAGACTGTAGAAGTGACCAGGGGCTCTAAATAAACTTGACCTTGATAGTTGATTATTTGCACCTTTCCCAGACAGCAATCAGTCAGACGAGCTACCAGTCAGTTTCAGCTGACAGGCCAAAAGCTTCTTCTTACTTTGGTAGAAAATCAACAACTGTTTCATTGATCACTTAAAACAAATAGTGAGTTTATTTATATTACTAAGTACATGTGACCGCATGTTTGTGTCAAGGCTCTGTGCCAGAATTGTCAGTCGACTAATTTAGCAGTAGTCTCATAAATCTGCATGACACTGTCAACTCTAGCAGCTTTGCATGGAGCAACACATATTATTAAAGATATGTATAACAGCAAAGTATGAAAACATTTCATATTTTTTTCCCCTTATGATATTCAGACCTTTCTCAGGAAGCAGACAAAATAGTTAAATGACAATTTTCACACAGGCCCAACAGTAAATATGTCCATTTATTACATTATCAAACAGTCTTTACAAAGCAAGGGACCAGAACACAAAACTGTTGCATTTGACTACAAAATGGCTGCAATTCACTTGCCAAAAGGCCTTTCCCTGTCTTGTAAGTCTTCTCCAACTGGGAAAAAGACAGTTGTTCTGTTTATGAATGGGTGCGGCACTAAGCTGCCTGGATTAGTTTGTTTCCTGATGAGGCCTCCCACATGAGATGCACCCATGGTACAATACGGTTCTTTACATTAAATGGGATGTTATGTGGGCCACCAAAGAAGCTGTAGGGGAAGGAAGGAGTTAGTTTTTTATTTTTTATGTTTTTTATTTTTTTAAATAAATCTAAACTCAGCCAGGGTTGGGATTTTCCATGATTGTGGTCATGTTTGCTCTGTTAAAACCCAAAGGACAAGGCAGTGACTCTCCAATGATTTACATCAGGACCCTCTACCCTCTGTGTTGTACTAGATTACACTGCATTCATCTGTCATGGCAGCCCTTTGTCCATGACATTTCATAAAGTCTTGCAGCCGACGTTTAGGTCTGGGCCTGCACTCTGAAAAAAAGCTCATCTGCATTATATTGTATTTACTGTAAATACAAGCTGCCAACTGGGAGAAAACATTCACATCAGCCACAGTGGTAATTTCAAGTGGGGTGGAGGAATTATGGGGATTACAAATTGCAGAAGTATCAGCAGTACAAGGTAATAAAAATTAAAATGATGAGTTATGTTCATATTAAAGCAAAATAGAACTTTGGTAGAGCGTTGTGTTGTAGGGTTATCTGGGAGTGACACGTGTCCACAGGGTGGTGAAATATCCTCATTAGCTGCTCTGTGCTAATCCACAATGCTCTACATTCGCTTCCATAGTGCAACGAAACAGTTTCCAAAATAACACCTAAAACAAAAATGAAGGCAAACTAAGTGAATTACACCAATATCAAAAAAGTCCTGGTACACATATTTTTTGGTGTAATTGCAATTATTTGTGAAAGATCTATCAGGTCTTTTCTTCCTGGTGCAAGGTTACTATGCAGAGGTTTCTTGCAGATGTTACTTACTGGATCTACTTTCCAGTTTAAACTGGAAAATAACAAGAGCTACTTAAATGCTAAAAGACAATGTTACTTTGGGACTTGTATGCATGCATACTGGTCCCATGCATGAACCAACTAATTGAGATATTTCACCTCCATGTGGACTAAAAAGGCCCAGGAAAGTATACAATCCAACACTCAATTTTAAAATTCCTCAGTAAAAATGATGCTGGCTGTGGGTATTCCAACCGGTAAACCCCCTGAGTGCTTCCACGTGGTAGCCACAAGATGTCATCCTGTTCTTCGGCTTCTCCCGAAGGGACATGAATGCAGCGCATGGGCTGTGATTGCTTTTGAAAAGCAGGAGTGACTCCTTTACGTAGCAAACTTTTTCTGCCGGACTGGTGCAGGGAGCTGAGAGGCGATGTCCAGGAGGGGGCGCTCCACCACCACCAGGGAATGGTCCTCCAATAAACTCACACACAGGAGGTGCTGCGGTGGATATCAGGAGATACAACTTGGTTAGCAGAATCAATGTGCTTCCATATGACATGCCCTAGTTTGTAACTTCACTCCAAACAGCTGCCAGTATCACATGCAGAGCTCCACATGGTGTGCTGATCTCACCTGGAAGGTCTTGCATATCTTGAAGCTGTGGCTGTGACTGGTCCTCTCTGGCTCTGGAAGACTCCTTAACGTCATTTGATTGTAAAAAAGAGTCTTCTGGTCAGGGAGGGGCTGAGGGTGGGTGGGGAGAGACACAACAAGATAGCTATGATGTAACCGTACAAAAAAAAGACCACAAGAGGAAGATGTTAGAAATAAAACAGCAGCAGCATGTTGTAGCAGAGTTGTGAGGCATATTGTGAATTGTGAAATCTTCTAAAAATACTGCATGATGACATTCTGTCTGCATCGTTTATTCCTCACTCCATGGCATTTTTACTAATCCAATAAAGCTCAGATGCAGTTTGATAAAAGGTCAGCGTGCATATCTGTGATGACATACCAGATTCTGGTCGATGATGCAGAACATATATGTGTCGTGCATTATGATGTGTGCAGGGTTTCTGGGATTGAAGGTGAGGTGAGTGATGGGCGTATCCCTGGCCAGCCACAGGTGGTGCAGGCCTTGTTTCTGCAGCTTCCGACTCCACTCTGTGTACTCCTTCTGCACCAGGGAGTACTCAAAGATCTGCAGGGCAGAAAGAAAAAAGTGAAACCAATCACTGATTTCCAACAGTCAAAAGGTTTCCACATTCTTGGAGGAGCTAATGGATGAATGACCATGTCACATCACACCAAATCACGATATTCACCAAGTTACACCCACTCCACTCTTGTTCAGCCAGTCTGCTGGTTGTTTTATGCCTGTCTACATTTTATTCATGGGAAAGTGAACAAAACAGTCAAGCTTTGCTTATTTTAAACAATTCAGGACGTACAAGTCAGACAAGACTACAGCAGGTCAAAGGCCGTGACTATCTTCAGAAAATTTTGACCTCAGTTGTGTGAAGAGTGGCTGTACTGGACAGCAGATTTCAAACCCTGATTATTTATACAGTTAAATAGCACTGATGTATTCTCACCATCACAAGAGAATCCGACATTGTTTTGATGATACACTCATGTTGCTATGATGGTTGTCTGCTTACTTCCTTGTTCTGATGGTTACATTTTTGCCCAACAACTTCATACACTCTGGGCCCCTCTGCACACACACACACACACACACACACACACACACCCCCATACCACTGTCGCTCCGATTCAGTGTCTTTCAGAAAGCAACACTCGCTGATGAGGTAACCGTGAAAAAATATTTTATAAGTGAATCACATAGTTACACTAATATTGTTCATGTGAAGCAGCCATTTCGAGCTGGGGTTGTTGCAGACACACTGCGAAGTGTAATAGAGCAGGTTAACTCTTCACAACTTCGCACCAGAAGTTATTTCTCATCACCTGGACTCACTCACACTCACTCTCGTGTGTTTGATAAATTTGAAATGAACAACAGCCAATCCTGTATCACTGATTGAAAAAAATCATAATGCATTATAGCTAACAGCTTTAGAGTTTGCAGAACAATTTCAAACCAATAATGCCGTCAAAGTAACATCTTGGCGTTCACATGCCTCAGTACTGCTTAAACACGCAACAACCAGCTGCACAGCCTGGCACAAGCAGAAACCATGCATATCTCTAAAGTTGTGGGTCAAATCTAGCTCTATTTAAGATTCTGTAGCAAATGACTGCATGACTTCTGACACAAATGGACAGAGCAGAATTGCATTTGGTGTCACCATGTCACTCCACAGAGGACTACCAGCTAAAGAGCGATCAAATCAGTTTAAATATGAATCTAATTCCAGTGGAAACTGCAGGAAATCTTTACCTGTTGGTCAGCATGCACCATGACCAGGTTGCTGGTAGCCGGGTGGATGGCCATGGCGGTGGGGCAGGAGCTGTATACTGGAACTATACAGTGGAGCTATACATGTACACATAAATATAAAACAGAGAGCAATTAGAAATTTGCAGTCGTTGCTATGATTGCTAAAACTTAAAAAATTATTTTCCAATGTGTATCACGTGGCTATTGCACAGAAACACAGATGATCATCATGAAGAAAGAACGTTCAGAGGATCAAAATGAGGGTCACCTTAAGCTTGTGAAGGTTGTAGACATGGATCTCACAGTCGCTGTTGGCTGTGGCGAGCCACTTGCCATCCTCACTGGCAGACATCAGGTGGACTGGCTGCCTGGTGCCTGGGAAACACACACTCATTAGTTACACCTCACACACCATTATACACACGTTTCACTGATTTGAAATTTTGGTAGGATAAGAATGTAAGAAGACAAAGCTGGAGTAGTGGTGGTAGATAATGGTGGTGTTAGACCATTATGCTGGTTTGCTGGTATATAATGTGCCATTTCGAAAGGGAGAGCTTTAGTGTGTTTAGTTGTCTGAGAGGTTCTTCCATGACCAGTGGGAGTCCTGGCCTTACCTGACTTGGGTCTGAGGGTGTGCAGATATTTGCACTCTGACTGGCTGAGGGCGATGATAATGACTGATGAATGAGTGGTGGAGGCGAAGAGTTTGGAGGAGTCAGAGGAGAAGCAGAGCTGGTGGGCTGAGCGCAGGACCTTGGGCAGTTTGGCCACCTAGAGGGAGGGTCAGGGAGGAGATGGAGAGACGAGAGCTCACACGGTGTACGATGTATGCTTTGGTTCCACGCATAGCTGGCTATTTGGCTTAGAGAAGTCTATCCAAATCAATGTAATTCGATGTTTATCTTCAGAAGTGTAAAAAAAAAAGACTTAATTTACCAAATGACATTTATATTTACATTTTCTTTTACCTGACATAACCTAAAATGAGTAAACAAGTAAGGTTTCAGCATCTTGTTTAAAGACACTTGAACAAGATGACGTGGATGTTGCTGGGACTAAGCCTGTGAATTTTGGATCAAGGGATGGTCTTTACCTACTACGCCAACATCCAGACATTTTTACATGTTCTAGTGTTAATAGTTTTTCCTCCTAACCCCCACACCACTGTTTATGCATTACATTTTAAATTTTCCTATTTCCTATTACTATTGTGCTTCAGGAGCAGCAATTCAATCTGATCTGATCTTTAAATTGGATACATTGGATGAATGATGTCGATTCAGAGTGTTAGGGATCAAGAGCACAGTCTAGCCTTGGTGTTGAGGAGCCCACCTTGGTGATGCTGATGTTGCTGCCGTTGTACTGTAACCTGTAGAGGCGGACACTGGAGATGGTCGAGTACGCCAACCAGCCTCCACACGGAGACAGAGCGCTGCAGCAGATGTGGTCGTCTCCCTGCAGAGGTCAGACCACAACCGGTCAGCTTTTTGCTTCAACATCCTCAACACTCAGAGAAACATTGGTACAAGTAGTGCAGAACAAACACAGACAAGTCAGATGACAGATAATACAAAAAAAAAAGGCAGCTTTGCTTTTGTGTCAGAAATCCAGCAACCATTAACCATGCAAGGTGCCAACACTGATGTACAGAGAACTGGCTACATGCATAACAACCAGGCTACAAAATGAGGCATAACTGAGTGTACAGTGGTATGAAAAAGTTTGGGCATCCCTTAGGAAAATCACTGCATCAGTTTGTCACTTGCTGAGCTTTTGAAGCAGCAACTTAATTTTAATATATGTTATACCTTATGGAAACAGAAACATCTCAGTAGTGAAATCATTTTTATTGGTCCAACAGAAATGTTTTTATGTGCATTTATACAAATATAGGCATGTGCATAAATCTGGGCACTCCAAAGAAATAATTCCATTAATATTTAATGGAGCCTCCTTTTGCTGCAATAACAGCCTGTAGACGCCTCCTATAGCCACAGACAAGTCCCTGAAGTCTGGCAGGTGGTATTTTGGGCCATTCCTCAATACAAAACGCCTCCAGTTCAGTCAGGTTTCTTGGCTTCCGTGCGTAGACAGCCTGCTTCAAATCAATCCATACATTTTCAATGATGTTAAGGTCTGGGGACTGGGATGGCCATTCCAGAACATTGTACTTGTGCTTCTGCATGAATTCCTTGGTGGATTTTGAACAGTGCTTAGGATCATTGTCCTGCTGAAAAATCCAATCCCCGGCATGGCTTCAACTTTGTGACCGACTCTTGAACATTCTTGTCAAGAATCTGCTGATACTGAGAGGAATTCATGTGGCCCTCAGCTTTAACAAGGTTTCCAGTACCTGTGCTAGCCATGCAGCCCCATAACATGATGGACCCTCCACCAAATTTCACAGTAGGCAATAAGTTCTTCTTATGGAATTCAGTGTGTTTTTTTCGCCATGCATACCTCCTCTTGTTCTGACCAAATAACTCTTAGTCTCATCTGACCACAGTATTTTTTTTCCAAAATGCGTCTGGCTTGTCCAGATGTGCTTTTGCATACCTCATACGACTCTTCTTGTGACGAACACTCAGGAAAGGCTTTTTGTGCATCACTCTTCCAAGCACGCTGGATTGTGGAACGATGAACAACTACACCATCAGCAGCCAGATGTTCTTGTAGTTCTCTGGAGGTGGTCTGTGGCTTGTCTGTGACCATTCCAAACATCCTTTGCCTGTGCCTTTCCTGTATTTTTTTCGGCCTACCACATCTTTCCTTCACAAGGACTGTTCCTGTGGCCTTCCATTTCTGCACTACATTTCTGACTGTGGAGACAGACAGTCAAGACCTTCCAGATAATTTACTGTACCCTCCTGCTAATTCATAATAATGAATTATCTTAGTTTTTAGGTCGAGGGTTGTTTAGAGGTCCCCATGTTGCCACTCTCTAAGAAAGAACCTAGGACAAGCACAGCCAGACCTATGATAACCTATGATAAATAGCCTTTTTCATGATTGGTTCCACCTGTCTGTGTAATAGAAGGTCTAACTAGCTAATCAAAGCAATTTTGTGCTGCAACCTGTCAGCTATAAATCCATACAGGTCTTGAAATGAATGCGATTAAAAGGGTGCCCAAACTTTTGTACATCACATTTTTTACATTTTATTTTATTATAATAAAACTATGTAATGCTACTCTAAGAATTTCGGTCTGGAAAACACTCAAATGTCTACATCTCTGTAAGAAAACAAATCTTGTTGCTGTGATCTTCTCTTATAAAGGTAGAGCAAATTATCATGAAATCTCAGAGGGGTGCCCAAACTTTTCCATACCACTGTATGTGAGAGAGAAGCCAGAAAATGGTGGGCGCTATGAATCTGAATGAGGTGGATTATCTACTTTGTAATCAGTTTTCTTCAATGTCTTAGGAAGTTAAGAGACTGGGGCCACATTGTCCAAATGATATTCAAATTACTCAAATGGACAAACGACAAAATTGTAAGTTTTGTGTCACTTGGTTTGAAAAAAAGGACTGGCTAACGACTAGCCTAGCTAAGAAATCGCTATTCTGTTTCAAATGTTTGCTTTTTGGAGGAGACACGGCTTGGACGCAGCAAGGAATTGTGGATTTAAAATATTTATGTGATAAAATTAGGAAACATGAAAGCAGCAGAAGTCACATCGGGAACAGCATTAAACTATCCATGCTGGAAAAGTTAACATCGCCTGTCAGCTGGATGAAGGTCACTGGATTGCTGTACAGAGACATAATGAGCTAGTGAGGGAAAAACAGACATTCGCTGTCCAGGATAATGGACTGTTTAAAATTTTGTGGGGCACACGAGCTACCTCTGCAGGGATCAGACGAATTTCCAACTTCAGTCCAACATGGTGTATTTCAGGACCTGGTTCACCAGTTTTCTTTTTCTGACAGCCAGTTAGCTGACCACTTGTCAAGCACACATGTTGTACATGTCCAAGACCAGCCAAAATGAGCTGCTTGACTGTATGTTTGCTATTTATGAACAAAAAGTGGCTGAAGAAATATCGCAGGCACCATTTGTGGCTGTGCAGGCGGATGAGACAACCGATGTGGCGTGTGTGAGTCTACATCACGGAACACTCTGTTGTGCAGCAATTTCTGGATTTTTTCCTGTTAGTGGACAGAACTGCGGCGGGACTTGAAAAACTCTTGAAGGAAAAGCTCCAGCCACATAAACTTGAAAACAAACTAATTGCACAGACCTATGATGGAGCAGCAGTAATGAGCGGCACAGCATCTGGCTTCCAAGCCAAGTTAAAAGAGACGTTCCGTCATGCACATTTTGTACACTGTTATGCCCATCAATTAGACCTGATTATGCAACAGGCTTGTTCATGTCTCACACCCGTGAGATTAACATCGCTGCTTTTTCGCTGCTAATAAAAAGCAATTAAAACAATAAAAGCAGTAAAAAACAATAAAAAACAAAACAATAATACAGTGAACATAACAAATAAAAGACCCAATAGAGGTGACTATACTCAGCCAAATGCCAGAGTAAACAAGTGCAACTTCAGAAGTTTTTTAAAAGTGGAGAGGCTATGGGCAGTCCGCACAGTGAGAGGCAATGCGTTCCACAGAGTGGGAGCTGCAACTGCGGAGGCTTGAACTCCTCTAGTTTTGGAAAACGATCGAGGAACGTCCAAGACGATCTGACTCGCTGACCAAAGGGCTCTGGGGGGCTGATGCAGTTCAATAAGGTCAGACAGGTATTCCGGGGCCAGGCCATTCAGAGACTTAAAAACAAATACAAGAATCTTAAAATCAATCCTGTACCTAACTGGAAGCCAGTGAAGGGAAGAGAGCACCGGAGTTATGTGCGCATGTTTCTTAGTCCCAGTTAGGAGACGAGCTGCTGCATTCTGAACAAGCTGCATGCAGTTCTGCTCTGACTAGCCAAGGCCGACGTACAGGGAGTTACAATAATCTAAGCCAGACATAATAAAAGCATGGATCACTTTTTCAAGATCTTTCTGGCTTAGATAAGGTTTAACTTTGGCTTGAAGCCTCAGCTGAAAAAAGCTTGACTTGACCACTGAGCTGACTTGTTTGTCTAATTTGAGAGCACCATCAATAATCACACCAAGATTCCTAGCGTGGGATCCCATGTAAGGTGTTAGTGGGCCAAGGGAGCTGGCAAGGGCCTGAACCAGGTCAGGACGACTGAACAGGACAACCTCAGTTTTGTTTTCATTTAATTTTAAGAAGTTTAAGTCCATCCATGTTTTAATGTCACTCATGCAGTTAAGCACAGCCTGGAGAGAATCTTCGGAAGGGACCTTTAACGGCAAATACACCTGCACATCATCAGCGAAGCAGTGAAAAGGAATATCATGCTTCCTAAAAATCGACCCCCGGGGTAGCATATAAAGGGAAAACGGTAGAGGGCCCAAAACTGACCCCTGGGGGACCCCACAGGTCAGAGGGACCACTGAGGAGGAAAACTGCCGTATGTGCACAGAAAAGGATCTGTCTGAGAGGTACAGTCATGGGACAGTGTGTCAATCCAGCAAGCCCACAGCCTGTGCGCATTGCTACAGGATGTCAACTTTCTTTACTTTTTGTCATTTTTTCACCCAGCTCTACTGCACGTTGATGTCCTGTACAGCATCCTTCAGAAACGACACACAGGTCCTCTCACAACTAGACAGGCCCTACAGAATTCTTCCCGTTCCATAACTGAACTGAAGGACAAACTGACCAGAGATGACACCCAGCCAAATCCAGATGCAGACACGTCTTCTGCTGCTGCTGCTGCAACACCACGCCATTTCAGTGGCCTCACAGTGCTGTGAAATAATGATTGAGCAATCAAAGGCTCACTTTGAGAAGGCCCGACATTTGCAGTCTTTTGAACTTATTGACCCTGACTGTTCCCTAGGTTCAAGACCAGTTTCCCTCAGAAGCAGCTGGACATCGCAAGTGAAAGTTTCCTGATGATCTGCAAAGATAAACTGAAAGGTGAGCTGATGGTGATGTACAGCTATGCGGAATTTGCAGGGTTGAAGTCTGCTATGTCATTTTTGAGGACGCTCACTGAAAACAATCTTCAGAGCACTTTTTCTGAAACTTTGAAATGAATACAAATAGCCATCACAACCCCAACGACATCAGCGGAGTCAGAGAGGTGTTTCAGTGCACTCAAACAGATTAAATCTTTTCTCCGAAGCAGGATGGGACAGGACAGACTAAAGGCATTGGCTATGCTGTCTATCAAGCGGGAGTTCATCCGAAAATCACCAGACTTTAATGACATGTTGATAAACATGTTTGCATCCCAGAAAGGCCATCAATGTGATCTTGTTTTCAAATAGCTCCAGCTTACAAACTGTTTAAAAGGACAGCAACGATCCTGTCTGGCCCCTGTAATGTAAGTTGTTTTACTGTTGTTAATTGTTTTATTCTGGGCGCATTTGACAAGAATTGTTGCAAAGTGGCTATGGTTGCAGAAGGCTTGTTGTCAGTTGTTGTAGTTGTACTGCATCCCCATCTGGAGCATTTTCTGATGGTATAGCTACATAATAGAGTTCAAATCTGATCCATGCATATCATTCAGTCAATCTAGCAGTGAAAATTTGTCAAATGGTGTGTCTGTGTGTGTGTGTGTGTGACAGAGAGAGAGAGAGAGAGAGAGTGAGAGAGTGTGTGTGTGTGTGTGTGTGTGTGTGTGTGTGTGTGTGTGTGTGTGTGTGTGTGTGTGTGTGTGTGTGTGAGAGAGAGAGATACAGAGATGAATTGAACTGAATTGAGAGAGAGATACAAATAAAGCATTTTTTTGATCAGATCCTTCCTTGTGTTAAACACAGTTTGTGTGTACTTAATGCACAGTGTTTGTGTAGTTGCTATAATTTTGTGTCAATCAGATGGGATATTACTTTTATTGCTGTGTTAAGTATTTAATGGGTATAATTTATTTGTTAGCCCACCCAACCAATTTCACCACCAGCCGCCACTGATTTGATCAACTTTTATCCACTGTCTCAAGTCTGCTTGCTAAGACTTTAGACATTTATCAATGAAATTGGACGATGGTTGGCAGAGTCTACGGGGTCTTTACCAGATTTTGGGTATAACTGTAATCAGGGCTGTGTTTAAATCCCTTTGAAACATTGCATTTTCAATAGTGTAGTTTACTGTTTCTAGCTATATTGGTCCCAGTATATCCCATAGGGCTAAATAGAGTTCCACTGGTATACCATCTATGCCTTGTGTACGGCCCTTATTTGTAGCTCTGACTGCTTTAAGTAACTCATCTAGTGAAATGGGAGAAGGGAGAAGCCCAGACCATTAAAAAATTTGGTGCAGTCCTCTTCAGAAGGGGTTGAATCACTTGTAATCAGTTTTTTTAAAGTAATTTTTGAATGTCTCATTTATTTTCTCTTTTGAGGACACTACTCTATATTCATCACTTCTGATTGCTGGTATAGAAAATTTGAGCCTCCTGTTGCTTGAGAGTTAATGCCAAAAGATGGCTTGGCTTGCTGCCTTCTGCATAGTACTTATGTTTGGTAATATGAATCATGTATTCTGCCCTGTGTCTAAGTAAATCATTAAATTCTGCTTGTTTTATTTTTATCTCGTATTCCTTTATTGCAGTGCATCTTTTTTAAGATCATTCTCCAAAATAGCACATTGTTCTTCTAGAGTGATAGTCTTTTGGAGCCGGCTTCTATGTAATTGTGAGCTGAGCCATATAGCATTATTACATATAAAGCCTTTGATAGAGGCCCAAACCACTGTCTTATCTGAGATGCTGTATTTATGTATATTTATAAATTCAGTCAATTTTGCTTTCAATTGTGTTAAAAAAGAGCGAACATATACCTTATAATCACTTGACTTCAATAACTGTGAGATAACTGAAGGGAAAAATTCAGCCTTAAATACAGCTGGAGCTGCCTTCACACGCATATGAATGTGAATGACATCCCATTCTTAACCCTCCTGTTACGTTCACATTTATGAACATCTTTTATATTTGGGGTCAATTTGAGCCCAGCAGTTTAAACCTCCACAAAACTATCATAACTAAAATTGTTACCAAAGTTTATGTGTCAGGTACTTTATGCCACCAACACTTATACATTCAGTATTCCTATTACGTGACTATGGAAAAATATTCAAATCACCATAAAATCTCACTGATTGACTTGGAATTGGAAAAAATATACATTTTTGGTGTTTTAATGGCTTTATATTATTTCTAAGTACAGATTTTTGTTATTTATAACCGATGCGTTACAAAGTGTGTACAGGACATTGAAAACATATCATCATGTGAATTTCATGTTTACCTGGTAGTACCCATTACATTAGGAAAACTCATTAAATATGAAGCAAAAAAAAAAATTATGTTAATCATTTATTTAGAGACGTTAAACATTGGCTGGGGTCAAACTAACCCAAAACATAATAGGAGGGTTAAACCATAGGATTTAATATGATGACGGCCCTCCCTTTGCAACTATAACAGCTGCAACTCTTCTAGGAAGGCTTCCACAAGGTTTAGGAGTGTGTTTATGGGAATTTTTGACCATTCTTCCAGAAGTGCATTTGTGAGGTCAGACACTGATGTTGGACGAGAAGGCCTGGCTCGCAGTCTCCTCTCTAATTCTTCCCAAAGGTGTTCTATTGGGTTAAAGTCAGGAGTCTGTGTAGGCCAGTCAAGCTCTTCCACACCAAACTCGCTCATCCATGTCTTTGTGGACCTTGCTTTGTGCACTGGTGCGAAGTCATGTTGGAACAGGAGGGGGTCATTTTCAAACTGTTCCCACAAAGTTGGGAGCATGAAATTGTCCAAAATGTCTTGGTATGCTGAAGCATTAAGAGTTCCTTTCACTGGAACTATGGGGCCGAGCCCAACTCCCAAAAAACAACCCCACACCATAATCCCCCTTCCACCAAACTTTACACTTGGCACAATGCAGTCAGGCAAGTACCATTCTCCTGGCAACTGCCAAACCCATCCATCAGATTGCCAGACGGAGAAGGGTGATTCGTCACTCCAGAGAACACGTGTCCACTGCTCTAGAGTCCAGTGGTGGCGTGCTTTACACCACTGCATCCGACACTTTGCATTGCTCTTGGTGATGTAAGGCTTGGATGCTGCTGCTCAGCCATGGAAACCCATTCCATGAAGCTCTCTACGCACTGTTCTTGAGCTAATCTGAAGATCACATGAAGTTTGGAGGTCTGTAGCCATTGACTCTGGAGAAAGTTGGCAACCTCTGCGTACTATGCGCCTTAGCATCTGCTGACCCTGTTAGCTCCCGGTTCTTTTGTTGAAAGCTCAAGAACAGACCGGAGTCAGCCTTCTATTTTCTGATGCAATATTTATTATGGTCACATATAAAGCAAGTCAGCGCTGGGC
>OMLB01057638.1:0-27899 GCA_900302555.1 Myripristis jacobus
ACTCTCCCCCTATCTTTATTGGCTAAGGCCAAGACCCAAAGCTTTCAGCATTGGAAAGATGTTCCTTTTCTTTCTCCAGCTCCCGGACCACAACCTCAAATACTCACTCTCCAGTTTATAGTGAGTGGATTCCCATATAATAACTATGCCCGTGTTCACAGCTCAGTCATTCTCCGATGTATGTCAGTTGTCTCTAGACTTCCTTCATTCTCTTTTTAAAATAGCACTTAGTAAGTCGTCAAAGATTAAGTGCATTCTATTCTCATACATCGTGCACTCACATTTCAGTCCAGATGAGTGAAAATAAAGAAGAAATGAATTCAGTATCTGGCAGCTCGTGCTGTTTTCCCCTCTCATCAGCTTTCATTTGAAGCCTCAAGCTGTAATTCTTCCTCTCTGTAATGCATTAGGTCATTTTCAACATGTGAGCATGTCTTTCATCTGCATCAGAGCACTTCCAAATTTACCTCTTTGGACAGGGCAACTTGGCTTTGCCTGAACTGAAGTGACCTCTCCAGCAGCGAGGGACACCAAACCACACAAGAGGGCGCTAAATCGGCGGCGGGGCAGGGCCACATCCAAACTCCATCCTCGCCTGTCGCCTGTCACCCAAAGCCCCGACACAATGAAAACTTTATGGTTCCCTTCTTGGCTTCATTATTTGTCCTCCTCACAAAGCCTCACAGTGCTTTAGTGCTTCTCTTTGCTTGATAGAAAACACATTTTTCTCTTCAGTGCTACTGCTGTGTTGGCTGGAAGTCAATCACTCATACAGTCTGTCTCTGTGTTAGGCATCACTGACTTTCAGAACGGCAGGGAAAGGATAAATACTGAGACAGACAGTGGTAGCTCTGATCAGGACATTGAGGTTTTTTTTTTTTATGGCTGAACTCAGTTCTCTTCTCATCCTGTGCTTCTTATTGCCTCTCTTCCGCTCCTCAGCTTCTTCCTCCTACCACTGGAGATTTAAGCAGTTTAGCAGCCACTGTAACAAGTGGGAAACAGCTTTAGCGATTGGTACAACAAGAGTACGAAGGAGGAATCTTTTCCATATGCTGTGCGAGGTGGGGCTTGGTGGAAAGACTGAGAGGAGGAAGGGGAAAGAGTGATAGACACGCAAGGAGAGGAGAAAAGAAACCAAGCAACCTTCACAGTGAAAAAACAATAATATTATGCAGAAAGATTTGAAACATGCGTCGCCTTGTTGTCTCTTCTCCTGGTTCTTTTGATTGACAGGTCTGCAGGTGTTGAGAGTTTTGGGGTGACTTGCTGTGTTTGCTTGGCCTGTCCCGAATTTCCACCCTCACTAAGTCACTGAAACATGAGCTCTGGTGTTTTTATTACAGGTTTGAGTCGACCTCGCCCTGTCCACCCATTGTTTCTGTGTGACACTGGACTTTACTGGACTTGATAAACACTTCTTAGACAACTCTGCTCTCAGAGATTTGCAGCAGCTGAGGAGCATTACACAGTTGTAGTCAGTGTGGCTGTCTCAGTTAGTGTGTTAAATTCACATTTACAGTATATTGCATAATTATACAATACACTGTAAAACAATCAATTTTCTTTATTTAGCTTACAACTGAAATTGACAATCTTGTTTTCCTGAGAAATCTGCCCTTTGGATGAGATCTTCTCAATTGCTTTGAATTTTTACCTGTAGAAGTTTTTCTCAAGCCAAATGACATTAAAAAATAAAATTAAATAAATGTCTTTCCACAAGATTTTTCAAACAAGTTTATTGACATGTGAACAAAGTGTTTTTTGTGACACCTAACTCGTATCTTTTTCATGAAGAAGAAGAAGAAAAAATGAATAAATAAATATTTTTTTATTTATTTATTCTCATAATCAGTGTTAGAATATTTTCCTAAGTGGAAAAAATCTGTCCTGAAACAAGTGAAAGTGCATTGGAACAAGTGGGATTACATCATCCCACTGGCAGATTTTTTTTCACCTGTTTGACAGAATAAGAAGAGTTTTTTTTAAAACAGAATATGAGTCTAAACAACTGATTAAGATGAAGATTTTTACCGTAACAGCCAGGCTTCCCAATTAATGCATCTATCCTACACATCCTACTGCATCTGTCTAAGCAGTGCAGAAAAAAATGTAATACTGAAGAACCAGATTAATATATTATAAAATAATTACTTGCTACCAGGCAGTTCTTTCCGTTTGAACTTCCTGAAAACCTCCAGATGATTTTTTTTAAACCAAGCCATTTGTGGTAGGGATGGAGCAAAAGTGCAGCAGTTCTGCAAGCATCCAGTAAAACCTGGCACTTCTACAAAAGCTCCATCTGTTGAATTGTCGGGGAACCTGGGGCTCTTTCTCTCTGTCGCTGCTAAATCCAATTTATGGACCCGTAATGCTGTGGTTAATTTGTTGCATGATGTTTTTGCAAGGCATTACTGGCACAGGCTCCTGTGATGCTGTATTGAATATATGTGATAGGTGGTCTGTGAGCAACTTGTAAAACAGCACTCCACTGGTTTACAGGGAGACTGGGTGGGCCCTGTATTCCTGTAGCGTCTCATCAACTTCAGGTTGCTGCGGTCCTGCTCCTTTGTGGTGGTTCGACCTCCCTCATTGAAACCTATTGTCAGGTGCTGTTGTAAAAGGGATAACAGGTGTCAGCTTGTCAAACGTCAGTCAAAAGAAAAGAGTGGACAAGCTTCTGTGGCTTTAAGTCAAGTCTGAAGCACCATTTGAGTTATGAGTAATTTCAACTTCATTTGATTCTTTTTCAAATGTAGGAAATGTAGATTCTTTTCAAGAGCGGTCCAAAATAGTCCAAGAGATATAAAGGTCATGCAGATGCAGCATGGTACGTCAAGATGTGTTGCATTCAGTCAAGTCACACAGGAAAGAGATACTGACATGGTCACTAGTGCAAACTGTAGAGCTCTAAATACAGCTCTAAATACCTCATAGTCTGGGCATTTTACAGTGCAAACAACTTTGGACCCTAGTACGGGCAACATAATTGGAAAACCAACAAAATGTAGAACATTCTTAACATAGTTTATGTAAGAAACTCTGCTGTTGGCAAAAAAAGCTGATGTCTTTGCACATGCACACTGCCAGAAACAGAAAAGAAGTAGCCTACAATTTCTTATCTCTAAAGTATATTCATAAAATGTATATCCATGCATTATTATTAGTGCACAGACAAGCCATCACAGGACCTCTCTCCGTGCTCGTGTACCCTCCTGCTGTGCTCCTTAAAGCAGTGGGAGAGTGCCCCCCTCAGGACTAGTTTTTTGTTGTTTTTTGTTGTTTGTTGTTTTTGTGCCTGTGGGAAGGTTTTAGTGTGTGTTTCCTCATGTGAGAATCATGCCAGTTAACTTGCATTTATCCTGTGTGGTCATGTCCGCTCCAGTGTCTTTAAGCTTGATGTTAATTCTGCCTGATTTCTGTTGGCAGGTATGGGATGGACTGTCTCATTCAGTTTGAGGACTTTGCCAATGTGAACGCTTTCCGTCTGCTGAGCAAATACCGAAACAAGTACTGCACTTTCAATGATGACATCCAAGGTAAGCTGTCTGTAAAAAAAATAAAATAAAATAAAAATACACACATGCAAACACACACACATATTTTCTTTCTGTCATCTATCCTCTTGCTTATCCAACCAATCAATAATTCATTCTCCACTGACCATTCATCCTGATCCACTCCTCTGAACTTTGCTTTACTTGTTAATGAAATTATAAAATATAGATAACACTTGCATTAAATTAAGTTTGTACAGAAGCAACTTCAACTGATATTAACAGGAAAACTGAAATTACAATTCATCAACCCCATCAAACAAATCAAATAAACAAATAAACAAACCATTCAAATGTCAAACTGTTATGTTTGTTGTGTTTAATTGGTTTCCCTCCCATAAATTATTTAGCCCATTGAAACAACCCTCCTCCAAAACAAATGTCCCATCTGTCACCTTTGTTTTTCTGCTTTTACAATTTTAATTTATTTTTCAGAAGGTTCTGCACTGACAGTGAGAGTTGTATAAGTTTTACTTATAAAGTGCATTGCTGAGTTTTTAAGTATGTTTGCATCATCATGAAAAGACTACAGGAGAGTGCAGTCCAGCCAAAAGTTTTGATTTATTATTTATTTTTAATTTTTTATGCCCTACTTCAAAGTCAGCAATAGCAGCATGATACAGGAAATGCCTTATGCCCAGCAATGCCAGTCAGAATTCAGTATTAGATCGTCAGCTGCTCAATACTGAAGTAATAATATGCAGCTTTTTCAAATTCTGTAATTAAATGCCACTTTTTTTTTTAAATCACAGACTATTTTGACATAAAATAGCAGGTAAAGGGGTTTATCACTAATCTGTCTCAAGTACATCTGATTTAACCACTAGGTGGAAAATAACTGTGACTGTCTCTGAAATTTCCCTTTTAGCTGGACTCACACCTGTGAACTGGGAGGTCTGTGGTTAACAGAGTTTTGATATTTTGTTCTTTGATGTTAAATCACACCCACTAACATCTCAACCACCCTTTCTCAACTAGAGTGCCATCTGGTTTCATTAGGAGTGCGGTTAAAAAATAGTCTGACCTTGCTGACATCATAAGTTATAAACTCACACAATAACATAAAATTAGATTTAAAATGATAATTACAAAAGTTATCATGAACATGTAGATCATTAGTTGTCATCAAAGATTGTCTCACATGATCCTGTCCCCATCACACGTCACAACATCTGGTCCTACAGTGTTTTTACCGTAGCATACCACTCCAAGATGACAAGGTACAGCGAGGAGTGACGCAAATCTTTATTTATTTTTTTATTTATTTATTGCATCGTGAATTGTAGGCTTTGCTATCATTTATTAGCTGTTGTTTAGTGATTTTTGAAATTGGCTAGTACTAAATGGACTGCCAGATTATGACAGAGTAGTAATAACAGATTTTTGCCAAAGGTGTCACCAAAATCAAGGAAAACAAAAATCTAACGCTTACACATGCACATCCCGGCTACTTCTTTTTTTGTTTTCCAAAGCTTTTATATTTTAATCTCATCAAAAATGAATATCATGTTTTCTCAAAATGGCCATGAAGCAAGAAAACATTCTCGCCCTCTGCCTCTCATGATCCATATTTGATAAGTTCTTTCCCTGCATTATATTGACTGTCATCTGTTCGAATCTTTATTTCATTCACAGCAGTAGCATTAATATGATCAATCCTGTGAGAAAAATCAATGACATGATTCATAGTAAACTGAAGTATTGATTTGGCACTCTCATTTCTCCCAGGCACAGCAGCGGTGGCGGTAGCCGGGCTCCTAGCTGCCCTCCGAATCACTAAGAGCAAAATGTGTGACCATACCATTGTGTTCCAAGGTGCTGGGGAGGTAGGTGTAAAACACGGGCACTGTCAGTACTCGTTATTTATCAGGAGAGAGGTGATGAAGGATCACTCTTCCTATAGACCAGTCTTTTAAAAAAACAAAAAAAAACAAAACTAGAACACATTAAAAGTACATCCTTGCCTAATTTTGTGTCGTTTTTTTTTTTTTTTTTTTTGAATGGTCTGATTCAATTCATCACTTGTTCAGCATCATCACGCCTCTACTGATGTTAATTACAGGCATCCTGAGACGATTTTTGGTTGTGGTTTTCAAAAATGACTCTGCATCAAGGGAAACATCCACCATCCGTCCCTCCCCAAACATTGGGGTGCATGATTGCTCCCTTACAGCCTATTGTAAGGAACTGATTTCTCCCCTACAGTTTAACAAATCATGCCTCAGCATGCGGTCCATCACCATTACACCACAGGAACAGCTTTTCCCTCCCCACAGGCCGTATTAAATGTGTGATATCATTCTCGGTAACAGACTTTACTGAATATGAACACACTTCACTGAATAGCAACAATTATAATATAAGGTCTGTGATTTCTTAGTAACTCAGCCATTCCTAATCATATCACACTTGTCAGCAGTGCAGTGTTGACATCTTGCACCATACAGATGCACTATTATGTTGTTTCAGCATCAACATCGCAACATGCACATGTGCAGTAGACACATTGCAGGACTTGTGATGTCAAGTAAGCCAAATTAACTCAAACACATCATTCTACAACTTTTTGGCTGCTTGATACAAAAGCAAAACATTCAAGGTTCTATACTAGAAAATCTGTAAGAAAAGCCCATCAGATACTAATTTAGTCTGATTTCGGGTTAGAAATTGCTGGAGAAAGCAGGCCGTGCATGCACAGCGATCAGTTTGCTATGTGGTGACTGGGTGCAGCTGAACACTTTATAAAACAACCAAAGCCCCACCAGTCCCTGACCACAACTTGAACATGAGCACTGCCTGTTTGTTTTGATAAATTGATCAAGTGCACTCCTTCACCAGAGCACATAGGTAACTGATCACTGTGCATGCACTGTGCATGTTGCCCAGCTGAAAACATGCGCAAGGCGCTGCTACTGTCACAGATACAGATGTGGCTTGGATGCTAGAGGCAGGCGCTCAGTGATGTGAGGCGGCTTCTCAGTGCTTTTAATCCTGTTATCAGCAGCACCTTGGCCCAGTACTGTTTAAAAGTAAAAAAAAAAAAAATACTATCATGTAGTTGTCACAGCCTTAAAGTTAGAAATGCTTAACACTCACTTACAAAACTTGCAGTATCCAGATCCATCTGTATATATATTTTGCCAACATAAGATATAAATCTGTTTCTTGCTTGAGTTTAACAGTTTTGCCATCATCAGCCACACCAGGAGGCCTGTTTATCCTTCACCATGCAGACGAGGCATACATTTGAGCATAAGTCCATTTGTAAAGTTTATTAGACAGCATATGTTGTTCTCTCTCTACTTGCCAAACTGGTATCAGAGTGCCACATGTGAATTCAAAATTTCCTGTATTTTTTCAAATTGCAGTATATATCACAGAAAAAAAAGATATTGCAATGTCATTGTTTCCAATATCATGCAGCTTTAGATGCTAGGCTTAGTCTACTGCAGGCAAATGGTGAATATCAAATCTTAGAAGTCAATACTTTGCAATGTGGCGATGTGGAGAACAGATAAATATACACATATATTATAGCACACAAACAAGTACACATCACTTTCCTGATCATGCACCTGTGTCTCACACACACACACACACACACACACACACTTGAATACATGCGGGGGAGAAAGCTCATTAAATCAGAGACTGTTCTTTTGCAGTATTTACTTTGTGTGGAGAAGAGTGGTTTCCTCTCATTACTTTTTCTCATTCCCAAGTTTTTTCTCTTTCCCTCTGATTGACTCAGCAGGTGCATACATTTTCATAAAATAACAACAGCATCAACAACAACAACAAAACACCTTCACAGTCATATCACAACTTTCCTCAGTGCACATTTCACACAGTGAGTTAATGTTACTTGAAGACAATCGCTTGCCAGTTTGAAAGTGTAATACATCATTTTGCTTTGTTACTTAGGGAGGCCAGAGGAAAAGGCTTGAGAACAAGTATTAGTTGTTTGTGTTACTGCAAAAAAAAAAAAAAAAAAAAATTACACAAGTGATTGGCATGTGAAGCAAACACCAAGGATTTATTCCTCTTTGATGTAACAGGTAGGCAGTCATGATGAAATAGCTCCTGCAGCATCTCTGTCCCTTTTTGTATTGTCCTCTCCTTTTTTCTTCCACCCAGGCAGCCATGGGCATCGCTGAGCTCATCACCATGGCCATGGAGAAGGAGGGACTCACTAAAGACGAGTGTGTGAAAAAGATCTGGATGGTTGACTCTAAGGGTCTCATTGTCAAGGTATCTTGGATCACACATACTTTATAGGAATGTAAATGAGATGAAGTTAGAACAAAGTTCCACATTAACTGCACTAAGCTAAGAATCATACATAGATACATATTCAATTTTATTTTGTGTCTAAGGTTTATTTGTTACCCTTTCTTATTCATAGTTGATATGCATGAAATGACTTTCCAAAACAATCATTATTTAATGCACAGCAGATTTTTGTTTATCCTCAGAATGTGCTGCCAGCAGCAGCTAATTTATATTTAACAAGGATGATGGTAGGGAGACAAAGGTTTCTTTCTTCCCACCTTAAGCCTTAAATCTTGTGAACAAGGTTGACTTTATTTTCTAGTTTTGAAAAATTAAATTAATTTGCACCCACCCTCACGTACGGTAGTCACCCACACACTCAACACCCCCTGACAGACCTTCTCATTCCTCTGAAACTGACCTCACTCAGGACCTGTCAGAGAAACAGTTGAAAACTTATCTCTAAAAGTCTGGTTTTCAGGAGCTCAGACTACTTTCCTGTTGCCAGTCTTTCTTCTGATTGCACCGACTCACATGGAGCCAATACAATCTAATTTTGTCACATTCCCAGTTGAGGAAAGAGAAATCCTGTGTTTTGGAAGTTGCTGAAAATCTGGATAAGATAGTGTGCTGCTGTAGGTATTATCCAAAAACGTTTGTCTGGCCAAACTGCGTGGATTTTAAGATTACATAAACCCAGATATATGTGTGTGTTTGTAATCCTCTGTGTTATTCTAAATGTCAATCTGGCCCGTTTGCCAGCTCAGACGAAGATTTTATCGAACACATATTTGCCTGTGGCCTTTCAACAACGCCTCTAGATGCTGTTGAAAGGCATCCTGTGGAACAAAGGAACCCACCAAGGTGTAGATTGAATCAAGTAAACTCACTGAACATCATATATCTATGATACATTATAGTTTAAGAGAATGTGAGGGTACGTTCTTACATGGCAGTTTTATTTCAGAGTTTCATCTACAATCAACAAATACATTTATCAGGGTTAACTCTTTATATGACCATGGTGTTTCATATGCGGAAGTTGAATATTAACACAGCTGCCTGCATATTATTCAAGGACTGTCTGTCGTCCCTCATCACTCATCCCTCCATTTTCACCAGCCAAGAGGAATAACTATTAGTTCCATTAGCAAAACAAACTATTAAACAATTAATCAAAAAGATACCAGCACTCACTTGGTGTCTTATGGCATTAAATATAAAATTAAAAACACATGGCTTTCATCACACCTGGTTTCACATGATCGAGTTGGATCTATGTGAGCTAGGCCACTGGCGTAATTTCATCAAACCAACCTGCTTTAAAATAACTCCTTTGGCCAAAAAATATCCCATCTTTGCACCACGGTCATGCATACTGTGTCACAGGTAAATCAATACAGTAAATAATATGTGAATTTCATTATTTTGTCTGTGTGGTTATCATTTGTTATTTTATATGTTATTTGAGGGCAAGACTATGCAAATTGAGATTGTGTCCAACTCACCAAAGCTTAACAACACTCTTGCTCCAAAATGATTGATCCTTTAAAAACAAACTCCCCTTGAAATGCAATCTCAATCAATCCATTTTCTGAATTTGAATTCCTCCCCTCTCCTCCTATTTCTTCACGCCCCACGTCTCCCACCGCCTAACTTTTTAGGGTCGAGACCAGTTGACTCATGAGAAGAAGAGGTATGCTCACGAACACGCACAGATGAAAAAACTGGAGGACGTGGTGAAGGACCTCAAACCCACAGCTATCATTGGTAAATCATTTTGGATTCAGCACACACCCACTTAACCAGTTTCTCAGTGTTTGTTGAACTGATGTCTCATCTTGATCAGATCACACAGGTTGAAGCGTGGTCCTTAAGGGAAGGGTAGCAAGGAAAAAGAAAACCTTGAATATTATAAGAAAGTAACTCTGCTCCATTTGTAAATGAAAAACTTACTGTCATGGGACTCAAGTCAGAACTGTTTCAGCTATCAATCCCCATAAATATTGAATCTGACCTTTAAGTTGAAAGTTGATTTTAATATTGATGTAAATTACATCTGAAGAAGAGTTCCTCAGAACCACTCGTAAGTGAATCTAATACTGATGACCCTCTGGATTAGGTGTGGCAGCCATTCCTGGAGCCTTCACAGAGCAGATCATCAGAGACATGGCTTCCTTCAATGAACGGCCCATCATCTTTGCCCTCAGCAACCCAACCAGCAAAGCTGAATGCACTGCAGAACAGTGTTACACATTAACACAGGTACTTTCAGAGGATCGTCTGCAGTCCTCCAGCACTCCAGTGTTTAGCTACGCTTGCATGCTCCCACAGTTTACTTTGCAGTCAATGGATTTTGTTTAACTTGTCAGAACTTTTTTCGTAATTGAAGAACTAGTCTGCATAATGCTTCCCTTTTCTTTCTTTCTTTTCTTCTTTCCTTCTTTGTTTGTTTGTTTGTTTGTTTCTCTCTCTCTTTCTTTCTTTCTTCTGTTGATGTGGCAGCACTGTGGCATCTTTGTCCCTGATTTTTTTTTTTTTTTTTGTTAAAATGTAGAATTCTTTACTTCTTGTGCACCAGGATTTTTCCAGGGACAGAGGTGCCAGCACCAGGGGGTTGATAGAAATAGAATGTAGCAAAACAAACTTTAATTGAAATGAAAATGAAAATGGACTATTAATCAAAAAGAATGCAAATTATCAAACAGCATGCAGTAGCATAAGAAATTATTAACTGTGTAGCACAATAATGTTTCATAGCTCATATCTATTGACAAAATAGATAATACATTGAAAATGTATCGTGTGTTGCAGGGCCAGGGCATCTTCGCCAGTGGCAGTCCTTTTGACCCCGTGACCCTGCCTGATGGGAGGAAGTTCTACCCCGGACAGGGAAACAATGCTTACATCTTCCCCGGTGTGGGCCTGGGCGTCACTGCTTGCGCTATCCGCCATATTACTGAAGAAATATTCCTCACCACAGCAGAGGTAATACACTCATACATGCATATGTGTATGCATTAATGTGTACTTACTCATACAGCACACACTAACTTCCTCCTTATATTATTTTCCTCTGAGTCTGGTTGTTAACATCATCCTATTGAACATCTGTCTGCCTCTGTGCCTGTTTTTGTGACACTATTGGATGATGGATGAATTTATCTTTGCTTTTTAAAAGCAAAGAAGCTTAAAAACCTGTTGATGTTGATATATGACTTCAGTATACTGAGAGTGATCTTGATAACATAAAATTAATCTCATAGTTGTCAAGAATATGAAATTCAGACTGGCAAGCAGCAATAACAAAACTACCTGTATAACCTCTCTCTATGCATCGTCACCCTCTAGCCACTCAGTTGAGTACTTGTGACACAGTATAGTACATTCAAGCACTTGTTACATTAAGTATTGTGCCTGACAGTAATAAACCTACAAACTGTACGCTGTATATTAAAACTCTTTCTTTCCATTCCCATCCTTTTCTGTCTTTTCACTCTCACAGCGCTCCAACTTAGTGTAACTCTCATTAAAAGTATACTTTGTTGTGTCATCGCTTCTTTTCCCCTTTTCGCTCTGCTCCTTAAGACTCCCACAAAAACTCCTAAGTGAGATTTTCTTTTGAAATAGCTCAGAAGTATTTACTTGGTTTCAGTATTGTGCAGCTTCACACTTCACAGGAACTAGCTCTAAGCTCAGATTAAAATTCACACTCCTAAAAATGCATTAGTTCACATTCATTTAATTCATGTTTTTAATGAACTGATCTGAGCTCCTCTTTTTCAGTAGAACCTCCTCCTACCATCCATCCCCATCCCCTAATCATTGCCGCTGCCCACTTCCTAAACAAACTGAATTACTTTGTGCTACTACAGAATCAGAGACACTTTACTTACTTTTAAAAGTCAAGTAAAAACAGGATAAAGTAGACAGTCTACAGCAGTGACACAGACAGGCGCCAAGATGTGGTAAACATAAACAACAAACTGCTGTAGTGTAGTGTAGTCCAATTGTGTTATTCCACCATCCTCCACAGAACAAAAAAATCCAAACAGGTTTACAAACTTTATACATGTCACAATGACTTTTTAAAACCAATCAGTTTGTCTTTTTCAAATGTCTCACTCCACACACAGCAACGGACAGTATTCTGGCTTCATCCGTGCACAAAGGGCTCTTAATAAGCCTCAGGCGGATGAAACTGGCGCCTCTTATGGGAATGATTTTGTAAATTCTATGGAGAATGGGCAGATGTGGGTGTGCTTGAACCATGTTGTTGGCAGTGAAGGAACCCAATAAATAAAGTAAAGATGATCAATAAAGGATCAATAAAGTATTGACTCTAATTCTGATTAACTCAGTGCATGAGTGTCATTAACACACTCACGTTGACATTCATTAGTTGCAAAAGTGGGGTGTCTGCAGGTCCTTAACAAGTCTTAAGTTCAATTCAATTATCAGGCCTTAAAAGTCATTAAGTAGCCTTAAATTTTAATTTATGAGGGCTAAATTTCCACATAAATGTATTGTCTAATTTCATTTATCCATCTTTTAATTTCTTTTTGTCAAAGATTGGCAAGGTCTTTTGCGTGAAATTCAGCATTTCTGATGTTACAAAAGTCTAAATCTGCTGCTGAGCCAGATACTTTATTTATACTGACATGCTTGCTGCAGATTATTTGCTTCAGCATCAGTAGAGAGAAATCCACAGACATCCTTGGACTTACCTGCTCCAAGTTCTGTAAAAAGAAAGAAAGAAAGAAAGAACGAAAGAAAGAAAGAAAAAAGATGGTTTTCCCAAAAATGAGTCTAATTAAGAGTCAAGTAAAATTTGTTAAAAATTATGCTAGAAAACTCCTAATCTCTTTGTTCCACATGCTGACCTGTCGTGCTCCTCCACTGGGCTGTCTCACCCTCAGGGCTTTCTCTCTCTGTAGATCTCCCCTGGCTGCTCATCTTTGCCTTTCTTCATCTCTCCCTGTCTCAACTTGTGTTGCACATTTGTGCTTTCACTCTCTTTGCCTTTCTCTCAGTCCTGCTCAGAGATCACATACTAGTATTCTGAGGCTATAGTTGACAGCTGAGGACTAAGAGAAGGATTTAATCCTACATGTGAACAAGCCTGCCTGCGTGGTTTGATGAAATAAGAGACAGACCTGACCTTACTGAACACACTGAATTCACAAAGATTAATTGTAAAAGCAAGATGACTTGTTTTGGCTTTTGTGCTCGAGTGCAAGCTTTTTCTGTTATTGTCATCAGTCTTTGTTTGTTCTCTTTTCTTTCAGTCTCTGTCACTCTTAGACACACAGACAATCACATTCACACACACGTGCTGCACCATTTCAAAATAAGCTGGAGAATGGTTTCACTACATTCAACTAAACAATCAGATTCTGAGATCTAAATTGTTCTTGTGCTTCTTCTTCCTGCTACCAAAAACAACATGTACCTCAGAGACAGCAAGTCCTGAGCCAAAAACTCTTGAATTGTGAGAGAGAGATGAATCTCCCTGCAAGATTCCTGTGCTCAAGATGAATTCATTCATTGCACACACAGCATTGAATTTCATTCTGCATTGATGTAAAACCTGTTTTTTGCTATTGGTCCTGCAGGGTTTGTCCAATCTCAAATAAATGTTGCACACAGTATACATGGATAGATTGCAGTTATTATGTGCTGAAAGTCCAAGCCACTTGGTGAAGTGCCCAATCGAAACTGTCAGCAAAACAAATGCACAAACAGAAAGTTATCTATGATTTATAAATAACTGATGCTGGGGAGCAACCAAACTCCATGATACATATTTATGATGGACCTCAAGGTGTTACAGACCACCTCAGGTCACACTTGGAGCAACAAATATTTATTGAAATTTCTCCTACAAAGTGGTCATCCTTGGCACCAGATTTTACACACATAATTTAAGGGCCTACATTGTCTTTGTGCCAGAAAAACAGGCTGTGTGAATATGCAATCAGGAAGGGGAGCATTGAGCCCCAAAATGTCAGAGCATATTTTGTGATGCTCAAATAAGCCACAATCAGGACAAAAAAGGCAGCTTTTCAAATGGCAATTCACATGGCAATATATACATTTTACTTGTAGCTGCAGGACTGTCATCAAATGTTCTATCATTGAAATGTAAAATTTTTCCATAGTAATGAATCAAGCGTATATTCTCAGTGTCAAATCATTTACCCCACAGGCATGGACAGCACTAGTGGCCACTTCCTGCTGTATTCACTATTAGCATTTTTAATATCTACCTCTTTGTTTCATTATTTGAAGTAAAACATTTGTTCTGCTTGTTTATATGAAGTATCCAAACTGAGCTGCTTGGTTGTGGGTGTGAGTCCACACTGACTAGAGGTGGTGAACATCATATGCATAAGGAAACATAAGACACAAAAAATGTTCCTTTCTCTTCTGTGATAAGCCTAGATAGGTAAGTATTTGCTTTGGACTTTCTTTCTGGCAAACAGTGGGGAAAGTAAAGTCGTTTGAATTACTTTTTTCAAAGTAACTTCCAGTGTGATGTAATGCCATTTCACATCAAGTTTGTATTCTATGTGCACTCATAACAACACTTATGCCTTTCAAGAGATAGCCTAGTGGTCGGGTGCCACAGCATGATTGCTACTTATCTCTGTTCCCACCTAACAATCTCCCCATACTCAGCTCAGGACTGCTTACAGCATAATATATCTATAATCAGCTCAACAGGCTGTTAGAAACCCTGCCCAAGCTAATAGCCAACTTGCATTCAGATCGGGGTCCATCCAGTCATACTGGATACATTATCCTCCCCTGCTAATGGGATACTGCCACCAGTGTCTAGAAATGATGCAATTATGCATTAAGCTGGATTGCAGTTATGGTTTCTCATTAGTGACCCCTGAATATAGTAAGAGTCAAAGTTAGAAATATATCCAAGGTTAAAAACAAATTCACAAAATCCTTTAAATAAACTTTACTTTTTCCTCAAACATAAAGCATTTACAGCTATTTAGAGAGCCAGGGTTTAGCTTAGATACAGTTATTAAAAAATCATATTAGTAAGAGCCCAAACAAATGAACATCACCTCAAGAATTGTACTTCAAAGCCATTAGCCATTAACTGTTCACTGTTAACCAAGTTTAAACACATCAGCAGCAGATCGTAATGCTCTTGCAAAGCCTGTCCTCCAGGGAACTGCTTGCCTGCCTTTGAAGTTACAACCTGTTGCACAAGACTTGTCCTGTAAGCTATTTTTGTGTATGCTTTCAGCTCTCCGAGGACTTGCAAAGCATGCAATACTCATTAGTTTCACTTTTTACAAGGTATTCCACCTATGTCAATCTGTTTGGAAGCCACTGATGAGAAAATGTAGTGTGACGAAGTGGGCTATGATCCAAGAAAGGACATTAAATAAAAGGATGGCAACCATAAAATGACATATATCAGAAAATGACTTGAGATTTGTGGAGATTTTTCATTTCAAAAAGACAGAGCTTTCAGATCTCAAAACCTGGCACACCGTGCGCTACACAAAGCCGCACTAAGGCAAGAAAAAAAAAAAGCTGGCATGGAGAGACCAGGAGCTCAGAGACAGAGACCAAGAATAGACAGATCATGTGGTGTGAAGATCACCATTTAGCATGTGCTGAGCGCTCGTGAATGAGACTGGGAGACCTTGCTGGCAAGGTCTCCCAGTCCCAAATATGTGCACCTATTTGTTCATCCTCATCCTTCATCATGTTTCAAGTCTCTCAATTCAAAGGCTTTATCCATGAAAACGTTTCAACAACATTAAGATTAATTATTATTATTAATTACATTTATCTGTGTGTGTATGTGTGCGCTGTGTGTGTCTAGGTCATTCACTGTCCCTCAGATCTGTCTCAAAATACCTCTCTCTCCCTCTCTCTCTCTCTCTCTCTAAGCTGCTTTCATCCCACAGCAAAAACCCGTGTACAATCGGGTTAGTCCTGTGTATACTAAGAAAATGTGCACCCATTTGATTTAGCTGGCACTAGTCAGCCATTTTCACCCTGATTGGCTTTAGTATGAATACTCGTCAGAGTTTCAACACCTCCAGGGTTTGTACTTCTGACACACACACACACACACACACAGCATTTACAGCCGTAAATCACAGAGGTATTTTAAAGGCACACACATAGGACATATAGGTGAAACAGGCTACACAGCAAGCCAGCTGATAATCTGGATCATTACAGATGCAGTGAAGTTAAAGGGCTCCTCACTCGTGAGTGGACAAGGGAATCAACAAAAGGAATGAGCAAGTTATCTGAAAAATCCAACAGCAAACAAAATCAAAATTAACAAAATGCCATCCCCTTACCTGGGAACTGGTTGTTTTGGTGTGAGTGACAGCCCCATGAGGCTCTCAGCCTGCAGATGGCTGGTGTGACTTGTCCCAGTGGAACTAGAAAAGGACACCAGAATATCCTCTCCACCCCTGCCTGTCTTACTTTAGCTCATATTCATTAGACTGATATGTCAGCCGCTCCTCCTGACTGCCACCCCCTCGTCTCCATCGCTGACCTTTCTGCTCAGTGCATTGCATTGTGGGGCAGGAGGAGTGGGACTGAAAATGAAGGCACCGTCACCTGCTTGGAGTCCAAACCAGATCATTTTTTCTCCATCTTTTCATCACTTAGTCTCAATAACAGCATTAAAATCTTCTTAAAACAAGTAATCGGTGATGTGATAATCCAATTTGGGTTTTTTTCTTCTGTGAACAAATATGCTGAATATGCTGAAACATGGCAGAATAAGGCAGATCATAATTTAAACTTATCTGATGAAAAATAAGATTTTGGACACTAAATATGAGACTAAATTACTTGTGGAAATGGAGGGTGTTTTGCAGTGCAGTGTTGAGCCACCAGCAACATGAACGGAAACATCGAGGCCTGTGTATGTTCGCCTGAAATGTTTAATACCTAAGCTGTGTGTTTGTTATTTCCTAGGCGGTTGCTGACCTGGTGACAGAGAAAGACCTGGCAGAGGGAAGACTGTACCCGCCCCTCTGCTCCATCAGGGACGTCTCCCTCAAACTGGCGGTCAAGGTAAGAGCCTTTCATGGAGACACACTGTGAACAGCAGATGTGTTTCTTCACAGTATCAGATGGTGTCCACTTGTGCACAGGGCTGATTACTCTACAGAAAAAGAATCGTGCAAAGTCAAAACTTCAGTATTGACTGGTATTACAGAAAACAGTTTTTCTTAGTTTTGGCCTGGATGTTGAAGTGTGGGATGTTATTTAAATTATGTTAAAAGAGGATGGTTGCTACTTAACAATGTTTTCTGTGGGGAAAAACATGCCAAATCGGATTGGTTGAGGCATCAACCTGCCCATGCCTCAGCAGCAGCCACTGTTACTAGCCAATCAGCAGCCAGTAGCTCATTAATATTGAATGAGTGTCTCCAGAAGGGCTTGTTAGATTCTAAGTGCAAGAGGAGCCCTGGGAAATAAATTACCGAATTGCTTCCTGACAGTTTACTATTATTTTTAGATATTTTATCATATAAGATTGCCAAGAAATTCTGAATACCACTCCCTCACCCTGCTTTAAAATGTATAAAACATGTGTATTGCAGATCATGGAGTACGCCTACGAGCACAACATGGCAACACTTTACCCAGAGCCGGCCGACAAAGAGGCGTACATCCGCTCGCTCATCTACGGCATTCAGTATGAGGAGTTCGCTGTGGACTCGTACAGGTGGCCAGAGGACACCATGACCTTCCAGTCATGCAAACTCTAATGTGATGGACAGAGGGAAACCAACTCTGGCACCCAAGGATCAAGGCAACTACTGAAGTGCAATATCATCACCAGCATTCATGTTGGGGTTCGAAAGAGGCTGCGTGTAGAATTTTCTCGTGAATATATAACTGTGAAATTAGCCGTGACAACACATTTTTAATGGTAGCAGACGACCGGCACTGTTTCTGATAGTTCTCAAAAGTAGTGACATATGCAGAGAAATTTAAAAAAAGGAGCAAACGTGAAGAAACATGCTGAGGCAAAGCTGCTTGCAGAGGCTAGAAAATGTATCGCTAATTGTTGTTACCACATATTTTACACTAATATATTTAGAGAAAATCCTTCACGGGTTACTTTTAATTGTACTGTAAAAGAGAGTTACTATATGATTGTTTCAGCTAAAATCCAAAAACACACTGTCAAAAACATGAATAAATAAATAAATAAATAAAACAGTTTTGATGAATGTTTACCCTGTGTGTTTGGTTAGTGCATCTGTCAGCCTCAGCCTTTTCAGCCCCACACCCGCCTCCTGTATCTTCATGGGTTTTGTACTTAATGAGGTGGCAAAAGAATAATGAAGAGTAATAGACTCAGATGTAAAAGGGACTTTCTAAAGACCTGGCAGGGCTTTTTAAATAGCCTCCATCAGGTTTGTGCCCTATTAAAAATGTGACTCACTCCTACTAGTGGGTGCTCCTTTCATTGATCCACATGGTTGGTGTGTTGCTGGTGCTCAGTAGCCATCTGTTTGAGACAGAGCATATAGAGAGCAAAATTTTTTGTCTTCCACTGATGCCACTTGTCTGAATAATCATAATTAGAAACATGACCAGCAACATGTATTTTTAATGATTGTTTTTTGGTTGTTTTCAGTCAACACTAATACCTTTCATATTAGTATAATAATAGTTTTAATGCTCATATCATGTACTTTTTATTCACTTTCAGCAGCTGGGTGAGTGTTTGCATGACATCAGCAGTGGGTCTGTGGATGTTAGACTACATGTACACGTATTACAGCAATAAAAGAGCATCCAAAGATATCACGGGTTTTTAATGTTGTCAGTGGGTGATGTGGCATGTTTTTATCTCAAGGTGATTTTGAAATGCGCCCCCCTCCCGGCCCCACACCCCCCAAGATGCTAAATCAATAACCATCATCCAGCATCCTTCCTATCTTTTCATCTCCCCATTAGAGTGCAAGTCAAGGCTAGTGCTAATGTTTTCCCAGTACTTTGCAAAGTTGTGCAAATTGGACAGAAAGTCCTCTAAGTAAATTAATTTGACTTGATCTCTCTCTCTCTCTCTCTCTCTCTCTCTTTGTTTGTCTGCATCATGATTTGGACTAAACATTTTGTAGCATTGCTCCCTTTCTGCTGTGGTCTTTTCAGTTTTCACTCAGTTCAAATGTTCATCAAATAGTGACCATGGTGGAAAGTTTTATTTTAAAATCTTTGTTCCCGGCCGTTGTGTCTGGGGATCGGGTCGCCGAGGCCCCCGCCTTCGACTGCTGCCCGATCCACAAAGCACCGGCCCCTTACGGCTACCCTTGTGGGTGGTGAGCCCACAGAGGGTTAGACCCACGTCACCAGTTCGGGCTGGGCGCTCGCTCACGAGCCCAGGTGTTCCAGGCATGCCCCACCGGGAGGAGGCCCTGGGGAAGACCCAGGACACGCTGGAGGGACTATGTCTCTCGGCTGGCCTGGGAACGCCTTGGTGTTCCTCCTGAGGAGCTGGCGGAAGTGTCTGGGGAGAGGGAAGTCTGGGTGTCTCTGCTCAGACTGCTGCCCCCACGACCCGGCCCCAGATAAGCGGCAGATGATGAGATGAGATGAGATGAGATGAGATGAGATCTTTGTTCCCCTGTTGTACCCCTAGCCTACCTTGAAATGCACTCCCAGTACAGCAAAAATAGCATCCAGTTTTTATTCATTCATTCATGTTCCAAACCGCTGACAAACTACTTTATTTTCCTGAAAGAAATCTCACCTTAAAATACAACCATTGCAAATGAAGCTGTCCTTAAAGCTTGGCTTGTTCAATTAAGGAGAGCGTAGGCATTGTTTGAAATGTGAATGCAGTAAGGCACAGCAAATGAAAACTTAATTGGTTCTGTCAGTCTGAACATTTCTCTATTAAACAGTCCTTCTCTATCTGTGTAACAGTGTGTGGTGTGTTTCAGTGTGTGCTCATTACAGATGACAGGTGAATTTGCAGCGAAAAGATGCAGTTGCTCCACCTACTTGTTTGGTGCTGACTCACTGCCCGAGAGAATTATTATTTCTATTTTGATTTGTCATTTGAGGCATACAAAATAAATTCAAGTTTTGCATTTTCTAAATGAGCTTTTGCATCTCTTCTCCTCCAGGATATATTTTGTCATTCTATTGACATAACATACACAAATAAAACGATGGCAAAGATTCCACTGCTTCTTCTCACTTTTTAAATTAGATGTTATATTACAGTTAGTGTTTACTGTGCAATGTGCTTACTTGAGCATGCTTAAATACCGATAATTTTGGTTTTCAAATTACATTTTAAAAGAAAATGGACAATCTTCTCAATTAAGGGTCGTGAGGGTTGTGCATGTTATGCAATTACAAACTTTTTTTCTGATTCCGAAGACATTAGTCCTTCATTTTCTTTTACTTTTACAACACTCACTGAAAAAGGGAGGGAACTGCAGATCATCATGAAGGACCCGTTGCCTGAGGTCCATGCGTAATGCCATGGAGTCGCCAGGGCGCTTCACTGCAGGTGCAACAGTTCACTCGAGGAGTTGGTGCAGTCATTGTGGAGGTGCACTTGGGTTTGGAGGTGGACGGTGCTACCCACGTCATGATACAGTTAATTTTATGTCTGGGTTTAACAGCATTTCACTGTTTTTCTTGCGCCCACTGCCACAATGAACGACACGACAACAGCTCTTTGGAACCAGTCTTCTCCGAATGAATCGTGGACTGAGGAGAGAACTCCCACCGATGTCTCCTTCAGTTTCGTCTATTTTACGGAAACCACCATCCTGCCGTCTCTGATTGGGTTCCTCTGCTCTACGGGACTTGTTGGCAACATTCTGGTTTTAGTGACCATCCTGAGGTAAGCCCCGCAAGCGGGTCACATCATGCGCACTTACTTACAGGTACGTCATTTTCCATGGCAAGCATGATACATTTTCAAGTGTTACAGCATATTGAGCACTGTAAATGTGTTTTCAAAGCTCCAAATATTACTCATAATCACATCTATGTGGTTCTAATCACATCCACCTGTCATATTTAATGCGCCACCCATGCGCATCATTGATACTGAAAATCGTGATGAGTCTTTAGAGCGCACTTTCCTCTCTCCAAAATGCTGCCAGTACCAGTGGCGGATCAAGACACTTTTACACGGGCTGGCAAAGGGAGGGGAGGGGGCATGGAGTTTTGGCAAGGTGGCTTGGGGTGGTGGTGGATACATCAGGAAGCCTTAATGTAAGTTCAGTTTACTTAGATAGGAGCTGTAATAATAATAATTACCTTCAGCTCCTCCCAAAAAATCCTCTCAGTGACAGACAGAGACTCCTCAGAGAGCCTCTCTACAGAAAGCTCAAAGCAAACCGAGAGCAAGATTTGTTGCTATAGCCTACAGGTCTTAACTAGTTATACATTCACTAAGAGTTACTCAAAGAATGCTGTCAACTTATCTAATATACATTAGAGCTGGGCAATATGGACAGACACATCTGTGTGGATGAAAACAATAGCAGTCTCTGCTTCAGGCCTTTGTTTTCCTCAGTAAAAGATTGTCAATGCCTAGAATGAGTGCATAGAGTGAAGAGAAACAAATGAACTTACTGCAGTGTCTCTGACTGTTAGTCCTGGACAGTCATTTCATATTTGACATGGACTAATTTTGACTCATTTAACATCGTGACTAATTGCAATGTAGAAATCAAGGATGAAAATTTTGACAAACCAGCATTATGCTTGTGTGTCATCAGTTTGACTGGTCATGATGCCATTGCAGATACCTTTGATTGAAAACATGATAGCTTGCCTGAGCGAGATCATATCAACAGTGTGGTTGTGGTTTAAATGTTTGTTATATTCTTTAACTTTTGTTTATTCTCAGGGGTCATTTAAGGATGATGATGAGCTTACACAGTCACACTCAAAACAACAGAAAATAAAATAAAATAAATAAAACAGTTACAATCTGGAACAGGCGGGGTCAGGACTGTGTTTCTAAAGCTACTTTCACAGATGAGAGTTTTGAAGAGGATTTCATGCTGGTTGAAAAATACAAATTTTATTCCTTTTCTGTGTGGTGGATATGAGTCAGTGGACCAAGCTGGCAGGAGCTATGGGGTTCAGAAGCGATTACAGTAAATAGAATACACTTTGACAAATGGGCTTTGGGAGGAGTTCAAATAGAAACTTTACAGTTATTTTTTCCATTTACACACTGGGAGTTCCATAACAACAAGGTTAAATTTGCCCAGTGTCTATCCACAAAGTGGTTAATGGTGGTTAAAGTTTTTTTTCTAATCCAATCCAACACTCGATTTATCCTACATGTGTCAACTACTGTAATGTCACAATGTGAAAGAAGCAAGGCAATAAAAACATCAGACATACTTACACCCCTAGGTTTTACTAATTAATACTCCCCTCTGGTTGTAGTTGTGCTGGTATTTTGTTAGAATGAGGTAGACAGTCAACTGTAGAGAGAGAGGTGGTCAAGCAAGGTGAATGGAGAGAGTGTGGAAGTCAACAACCACCAGAGGTTCGTCATGGTACAGGCATAAGTGTGCACAAAGAAACATTAGGCAAATAGGCCTAGACGTTTTTGAGGATAGCTGTGGACGGACACACACACACACACACACACACACACACACACACACACACACACACACACACACACACACAGGAAAGTAGAAACAACATCTCTGCCAGGCGGAACACCAAGGGTGATCATATAAAAGTTTAATGTGTAAAGAAAATACAGCTGAATTGTCGGGTTTACTTGTTGCTGTTCTCTGCGAGGAGGTGAGAATTAACCATGTTGGACACCCAACAGGCTGAAGGTTTCAACCAACAGAGTGAATAAAGAGTGTGTGCATTAGTGAGCACATCTTCAATCAGAGCAATGTCTTTCACCACAGAAAGCCAAAGAGATTTGCCCCATAGGGAACATGTGAATATTTTCAAATGCATAAACCTAGTCCACAAATATCAGAACTACTAGCCTGGGTGTGTAAAGTGGAACATTTCTTTGTATATTTTTGTGATAATGTGAAAAGATTTTTGTCCCATGATTATTGAAATGCCTTTCTCACCTGAACCTGAATCATGTCTAATTAGGAGCTACACTTGCGTCAGTGCAAATGAACAAATAATAAATAATAATATATGGACATCTGTAAATACGTTGTAATTAGATGTCCCCAGTGCTGTCTTTTAGTAGGAGAACCAGTTTTACTGATGAATAAATGTATTTATTTCCTACAAAGTCTAATATACTCTGAGAAAAAATGCTGGATAGTTTCAAGGTCTGGCAACCGTGTACAAAGTGCATAAATATGTTACATTTGTTAGTCATGGAAAAGTGTTATACTGATATTGTAAAATAATACGGCTGGTGAGATTTCTCCCTTTCACGTTTGAAAGAGTGATAACAACATATTTTAAATAAAGTTAAATAATGTTCTCTGCTCCTTGTAAGAAACTTTCACTCTCCCTTGTTTGCAAGTCTTGCAGCCAGTGGGCATCTGTTCCTGTTTAACATAACATGACTGAAGAGGGAGTAGAGAGATTGTGTTTGGCAGATAGCAGACAGTAATTCAATAAGATGGTCTGCACCCATAAAATAATTCTCATCTTTTTTTTTCAGCACAAGGAAGCATGTCTTATTGAGATTGTTCATGTCACGCTATTTCAGGATGACGGAAAGGTCTCAGGTGTGTTATATTTTGTGGTGTCATTTAATGATCGCCAGGAGATCGGAAATGTCGTTTCCCACCATGAGACAAAGGCAAGAGGAACAACATTAGGACGACAACACTGGAACCTCCAGTTTTGCTCTTCAAGGCTTTTCACATAACTTCCAGCAAACAAATAACTATTGATAAGATGAAACATTATTGATCCCTGCAAAGAAATTGGTTCCTTGCAACTGCAGATAACACTAGGATACACCAAAGAAATATAAAATATTAAATATTAAATAAGAATATAGCAAATTTTTAACAAATCAAAAGGATATGTGAACACGATGTCAAAATATGTGGACTGTATTTAAAAAATTTCATTAAGACAGACATTAAGGCATATTTGGATATGAACTTTTTTGTTTGTTTGTTTGTTTGTTTTTTGTTAAATAGTTGTTTATGCATTTCTAAAATGGATGCCATGAGTCTGTAGCTGGCAGACAATGAGAGACAGCCATTCATGATAAGGACCCCTGTTCAATCACTGAGGAAGAAAAACACACCATAATAATCGTGCCAATAATCAGTGCCTGTTGCTTCCTTGATACAGCTTCTAGCCAGCAAATGAGGCAGCAACTTCAGTTTAAAAGCAAAATGTTTCGTTTTATTTTATGAAGCATAATTTCAGAATACAAAAACCCAAATATTTATAGGCAAAGCCAGCTTTTTCAAATCCAAATCAATTCCATGTCCAGGCGCAGCTGAGTTTGATTGAAGGCCAGCTCAAAACCTCCGAGGCAGATTAGTACACGCCAAGCTGTCGTATACCGTTTAAGAAAAAAATAATCATGTGGTTTAGACAACTGTGTCAGTGCTTGGTACAATTTGAAACTTTTTCCTCAAGCAAGCAGGATTGCACAGGAGGTTTTACCTGCAACTACACATTAAAAAAAGCTGAGTGACACTGTTTAAGTCAGCAGCAGTCCTATATGTTTATTTCCTCAGGTTAATTGGTGCCCCAGTCTTCCAGCCTTCCTCTGTTTCCTCTGATGTTCCACCCCCATGGTTCTCTATTACAATTAAACTATGCACATAAATCAGAGTCCAATCCAGAAGAGTTTTCAAAATGCTTTCTGTATCATTGTGCCTTACATGGGTTGCAAATTAACAGGTACCCCATTTACACCACAGCCAATTATTGCCTGAGACCATTGTTGAGCTCAGAATGCAAGTCTCAGATGGTAGTGGGGTTTTAGGTCAGTGTAAAAGGCATATTTGTGAGCAGCAGAGTTCAGTTACAAGAAATTACAGAAAATTTCCTGCAGCGGTATGCTTTCAGTGACAATAAGAGAAGAGAAAGTTTCAGAGAAACCTCCTCTGATATATGGAGGATAGCCACAGTCATACAAAGAGAGTCAAATGGACAAAGAATAGATGAAAGCACCAGTATGTAATGCTGTCATCAATGAGGACAGATATACCACTGTATAGCCACTGATGTGCTGTGTTTTGGGGAATGAAATTGAATGTCAGAGTTCATTTAGTTCTGCTGAGATGGCTCCTGTGTACCTCCACCAGAACAACGAAGAAGACCGTGCCTGATGTGTACATCTGCAACCTGGCTGTGGCAGATGTGGTCCATGTGACTGTCATGCCCTTCCTAATCCACCAGTGGGCACGCGGCGGCCACTGGGTCTTTGGCAGCACACTGTGCACCATCATCACCTCCCTGGACAACTGCAACCAGGTAGCCTGTGCTGCTGTGATGTCTGCTGTCAGCATGGACAGGTGAGTGGCTCAGTTCCTGTATCACATTCATTTTCTATCTGATTTTTTATGTGCTCAGACACAGCACTAAGAACTTCTGAGAAGACCTCTTTGATGGGTGTAATTGACCCGACTTTGTTTTCAGTGTTGAAATGCTTTGAAGTTTTCTTAATGGTTTTGGTATGATGAAAAAGTTAGTTTTCATCAACCTTAAGCAATGGGAAAATTTGCCACATGACCAAACAATACAATGCAGTTTTCTTCAATTGAAATGCAAGTGTTGTTTTGTGCACTCATAGTTGGGCATTAAGTGGCGAGGTGTTGAGAAATGAAGAAAGTGATGCATCATGGATGCAGGGCACATCCTTCATTTATCTGTTAGTAGTCCACTCAACAAGACGGCACAGAAAGTGCTGTTGTTCCTCTGTGGATAATCTTAAATCAAGAAAGTGTTCATACTTCCAAAATGCATCTGTTCCTCTATGGAGTAAAATGATCCAAACTGGTGAGTGTTAAAATTTCTAATTAGCAGCTATCTCCAAACCCTCACACTTCTCTGTTGTAATCACTTCAAAACCTGTGGCACAATGCAAATCGCACCACTACATTATCTATGACTATTAAGCATCTTGAGCACAGAATGCACCATTTATTCTATTATTATGTTCTATTTCTGACTGACTTTGGGGACTTATCACAATTTTAGCAGGAACTGAGAGAAATGTGGGCATTTTTGTTCTGGGTTTTTCTTTTGCTACACTCTTTTACTGGCCCTCTTTTTTCTAAATACTGCAAATGTGAACTCCAAGCAAATGCACAAAACACATGAGTAATGAAACGGAACTGACACTTTGCAAATCAGAAGGTCCAAATATAATGTCCAATGGATCAGGAAAGTTTTGTTTTCAGGACCGTACGTTTCTTTTTCCGGGAGCGAGAAAGAGTAACAGAATGCATCACATCAGCAGTGTCAGCGCTGCATGACAAAGCTGTAATCAAAGAGGTGTGAGTGATAGAATGAACAGCACAATGTGTCAGTGGCACATTGTGCCACGCTCTCTGTTAGGCATGCATATCATCACACCCACACCTCTGACACCTCTGAAGTATATATTAGCCTACCCGCCACCATAACTGCATGACATGCTTTCCTGCAACATATTGAAAATATCAGAAGGAAAGAAAACCAGCAACTAACAACATACTCACTGCATTTATCCTCGTCATAAACACAATACTGACAAAGATTTTAACATCAAGGAAAATAAAAAAAATGTGACATATATTATGACTCTCTGTTCTAGTTGGAAACAGCACAATCTAAACCTGTGATGAGCTCATTACAACAGATGCGCGTCTGCTTCAAGTTTAATTGAGAGCTTCTTCTGCAGCAGTTCAACAAAATGTCAGCCACGCTTTCATGTACCCAAGATTATCATAAAGCAGATGTAGTTTTAAAAAAAAAAACACTGCCTTTTGATTTAAAAAAAAAAAAAAAAAAAAACTGTCTCATTTGAGATGGTGTACCTCTGTACCAGAGCCTCATCAAACCTAATTTTGATATAGGTTCTTTAACTGACTGTGTCCCTGTGCTGTTGAGCTGCTGGATATAAATGTTTTTGCATAGCCTGTAACTCTCATATATCAGATTACTTTTCAGTTTTCTTCTCACCATATCTTTTCAGTATCAAAAATGACTTGAAAATAACTTTTCTGGCAGCTTGTGAGTTTCTTATGTGATTCCTTTAATGCTGAAAGGTCAGTGTTACACACATGGTATTCTCAAAAATGTTGTCTGATGTCTGAAACTTCTGCGGCATTGGAATAACTTTAGATGATTGATTTTTACTGAACTGATGCTGATGCAGAAAGCATCAACCCCCTCAGCATGGCTGTGTCTGGTGCGGGCGTAGGAGGATGGAGCAGATGTCTACTGCAACAAAAATATAGCTTTTTCATATGTTTTCTAACTGAATAGCAGGACCACTGACATAGTCCTCCTTGCTCTTTCAGTGAAGATTACTTCCATGAGAAATGTTTGAATGCTATGCTTTTGTAGTTGTGGGTTCAAGGCTTTGTTAGATGTACAAAACATCTTGTTTTGTAAGAGGTGTGCTTGAATTCTCCAAGGCCCTCTTAAATTCTGTCCACCTCCATCTGTCTCAGGTACCTGGCAGTGGTTCATCCGTTCCGTCTGACTGCTCTTAGAACAAAGTCCAAGACCATTGGGATCAATTTGTTGGTGTGGGTGATCTCATTTATCCTGGTCCTTCCTGTGTGGGTCCACTCCAAAGTCATCCGATTCCCTGATGGACTGGAGAGCTGCACCATGAACCTCGTCTCCCCCAGCGCTGTTCTCTGGTAGGGCAAGAAGAGGCCAGAGGCAGCCTCGTTCACTACAGACTGCTTTGACAAAGGAGTTTGCTCCATCTGAAATGAATCAGATACAAAATGATTGGCGCTCATGCTAATAGAGCTCAAATTGTGAATGTTTGTCATGTTTTTCCAGTGGCAATCAGTTCTTAATGAAGTTCTCTAATTAAGTTCAGGAACAAAGACTATGCCTGGAACACATCCCATTTCCGCACAAAAAGTATTTTGC
>OMLB01057639.1:0-23280 GCA_900302555.1 Myripristis jacobus
GTTCTCTCTATCCAGATTAACTTGTCCATTTATGGCCTCAGTTAATGGCTTAACTCATGATGAAAGTCATCAAGTGTTATGGCTTTAAAGCAGAGCGAGCTGATTGAAAAACATTCCAGTTTTGTGATTTTTCTTTTTTCTTACACCACGCTGAATTAAGCAGAGGTCGGTTAAGTTGGACCTTTTTCCTGCAGCACACGGTGGCCGAATGAGTTTGTGATTCAGCCAGAGCTGGCAGCACCATTTATCCTCTCGGGATAGCTAATCAATCCTTGATGCTCTCCCTTTGGTTTGTGCAGGAAAAAGAATGCACTCACTATGTTTACATGCTTCTCTGATCTTAAAAGAACACCCACCTCTGATGCTGTTAGATATCACCAATCTGTGCATTCCAGGAGCGGCTTTGTGACGAGGTGCTGGAAATTAGTGTTGATGTTTTAGATTGCTGAAAGACTGTCTGCTGTCAAACTCCATTGCACCTGCACTACAAATATAAGGATATGATTGGTATTGTCTATATTTGTCAGAAAGCAGTGCTTATTGTTTTTCTTTTTTACAAACAGGCAGCTATTATTCCTCAGTCGAAGAGGCAAGGGTGGACAATCTGTAATAAAGACCCCACTTAGGTCTGGTATTAACGTATATCTACACTGTATCATTATATGTTTAAGATTATATTTACACCTGGTGTTAGTATGTGTCTCAAGTGTCTGTACTGAGATCTGCAATCCAATCACACTATACTCGACATCACATCCTCTAGTCAAGGTCGGAGGCTTATGTAGCTTAGGCTAGGCTGCAATTGTCCTTACATCCTTACATGCAATAACTGTAGTAGCACTGTGCCCAATGGGAACTAATTGCCTGCTTGTTACTAGGTAAATATTCCAATGTGTGCACTGCACCTATTTTCACTTTATGTCCAAATATTGGGATACATTAGACCTGCCAGTTTGGAGAGAATTGCAAAAAATTAGCTTTCTCTTTCATTTTCACAGTTAAGACAGCATTGCTCTCTGACAGAACATAATGCCAGAGATCCAGTTGCCAGGTAGAGACTATAACAATCACAATAAAAATACTGATGGCAAAATAGTTTTTCTCAGCAACATGATGGTGGTGTTAGAAATTAAAATGTAGCAGCCTGCCACAGCACATTACAACACATAAATGGGAATCTCTGGATGTGGGCTGAAGATGCACTTCTGTTCAATGTGTTCACGATGCGTCCCTTACCACCTCCAGGGTGGTCTGGGCGATGGGATCACAATCCGCCTGCAGTGTGTCTTGGGTGCATTTACAGGGGGTCAAAGGTGGACAGAGAGACTCAATCATAAGACATCAAAACATCATGTACAATTATTAACCTGGATAAGATATTAGCTAAAGCATTTCCAGTAGGCAAGTTCCTCTGCATATTAACATAGCTAATGATACGATGAGCATGTGGGTGGTTTACTGTGTCTAAGAGAGGAAAAAGGATGGAGAGAACCGCAGACAGAAACAACCCTCAGTGTGCACAAATGTCAATGTATGCAGTCTAGACGGTGCATGTGCAAAGACCCTAAGCCAATTAATAAACTAAATGTTTCAGGAAACCTCCAGCCAGGGAATGGCTCAGAACTTTACACTGTAAACAGCACAACCTCACCGCTAGCTTCAGCGACGAGAAACTCCCCACTCTGCTGCAGCCTCTTGCAAGCCTTCAGCACAGTCAGGGAACTCATTCTCAATTTCTGTCTGCTTGATTTTTTATATTTATTCAGAACATTTTGATCAACTACTGTTTATTAGTATGTTTGGAACTACTTTTTACAAACACAGTGGTACATCCCAAACATTTATACTTTTAAACATTTATTCTTCAGCAGAGAGCAGAACATTACAGAAAAAGACAAGGCAATGAATTATTGTAAATATTAAATTTAACCTATTAGAGAGCACAGTTGCATGCCTTTTTTTCCAGTGGACAATTTCACTATATATTTGTCTACAATGTGTCTCCCGTTTTCAAAAAGGGTGTTTGTGAGGGTAAATGCTGAAAATAATTGCTCCATTGGATTGTGTTGAATAAAGATGGGGGGGTTGTGCTGTTAAAAAGGGCGGGACCAGTTTCTGTAGATTTAGAGGTGTTTTCAGTGGTTTATGCTGTTGTCTGTTACACAGTTAGATGGACTATTATATATTTTAGCCTATCTTAGCAGAAGACATTGAAAATGTAGACATACAATGTGTATGGTTGTTTAACACTGCAAGAATGAACACACTGTGGCTGAGCACACAGACCTTGTCTGACCTAGGACCAGTAATTAAGGGGGACAGGACTTGGGATCGGTCAGTTCTCACATTGGGGTCTTTGTGGAGTTCTTGGCTCAGATCTTATTACTCAGATATAATCACTCCATCTCTCACCGGGGATGTGAGATTGTGCAAAATGAAATCTAACACCAGTGATGTTTACGGTATGACACAACATGCACAGAGAGAAAAACTAATGTCCATCTTTTTCTCCTATCATATTTTTCAGCACATACTGTCATTCTAGTGAACCTCACACCTATCTAAAACTCAGTGCTCATAGACCTCCCTGCTACTGACCCTGATAGAGAGCCCCGCGCCAAAAATAAGTGTGTCTTTTAATATTCCCATCAGTGCCATATAACTCAAGTGAACTGTTCTCACACTTATCTAGATCTGAGAAACTCACAGCTGTCCGGAGTGTCGGAAGGCCATGGACGAGGTCAAAAGCTGACGCACGGTGTGCAGACCCAGACAAAGCCTCCGTGGTGCCTGCCGTCAGGTTTCTACCATGATGAGGAATAGCCTCAGGCTGAGCAAAACCTTTTCACTTCAGCACACAGTCATATTCCCCACTAGACGAGTACAATCTAAATCAGAACCTAAAAAGGAAAAAAGAGAATCTGTACGTTTCTATCCAATATTTAAGAGATGTAGTTGTTGGGTTTCACTGTCAGTTGAATTTCATGTTCTGAAAGAATCACTACTCATTAAAAAGGCAGAGGGTCAAGCTTTTTTAAACTACATCTTTCATGTATTGGCCTCTGTACTCTCGACGCCCTGGTGAAGACTCATGCTCTATAAAGTCCTACAGGTGCAGACAGTGCCAACATGTAAGAGTGAATGCCAGGCTGTCAGTAAACAGTTAATCTGTGCAATTGATTCCAACTCATTAACAGGACCTATGGAGGCTGCAGGAACCTGCCAACCCAGGCACTCATTAACTGAATGTGTTTCACTTATGACCCTGTCCAGCCTCAGAACAATCTACAGAACAATCCACAAAGATGCTTACATTCCCACATAAAACTTCACCAAATATTGTACCAACCAGGTCACTGGTTTGGCAGCAATCCACAAGGATTTTTCTTCAATGAAAGAAAGTGAATTCTCCAAAATAATCTCAAATATGACAATGCCAATTCGTTATTAAGGATCATACCATAACAGACTTCACATTCCTGTTAATATTTTCCAAAAACAAGAGGTCATATTATAGAACTGCAAGATCATATTTCCTCCCTTTTATCCAGCCATTGGTTTCCATTCATTCCACTACGATGTGAAAATGAACTTTCAGAGACTTCAAACTTTCTTCACACCAGTATTCCATCACCGTAATAAAGTCGCCCACATTAGTTTCCCTAACAGCAGCAGCACTGCTGTGTTTTGATGAAATTGGTGTGAAAAGAGTGAAACTGTCTCTCCACCTGAAAACAGGCTCCAGGGAAATATTTGATTTATTAGTTGGGTATTTCAGCAAAAAAAAAATCCGATTTCAAAATTGAAGAATTTTGATTATATGTTGAGAAATCTTAATGCTCTCACAGGATTTGCAAAGTGGTTTGTTGCAATGGAAAATATGGGTAAATTGTATTAAACAAGGCCAAACATTCAAATTAAGTGGTATGGTCCTTCAAGGATTTTATCAAGGATGGTTTTATGTTTTTTATTTATTGTATTTTTCTCTGCTTAGTAGTTTTTGTGCGTCTACAAACTGTTTGACATCTTTCTTGGGGTGCTATCCCAAAGGCATTTGTATAAGTTATGCATACAGTGAAGCAAAGTACTCGCCTTGATATGAATAAAGAACTATTCTCTGGTAAGCGGTGGTGATGATGGTCATAATAACGGCTGTGCCCTGGGTTCAAATGTCACTGCAACATTGTTTATTATGCATCAGACCAACAGAGGGTCCTCCAGGTCTTGCTCCAGTCCCTGAGATCACAGATTGAAAGAGCAGCTACTTATCTGCTAAAACCTCCTCAGTAGACCTGTGTGGGAGCTCTTTAATGAGACGCTCTCACAGTGAAGGTAAAAAACACGAAAAAGGGAACATACTAAGCCTTTGTGATTTTTAGGTATAGGAGCAGAAGCCCCGGGGCCTTGTTTTTGAGCTTCCTTTGTGTAGATATGTGTCTGAATATCTAAAGAGCTGGTCTGACTCACCCATAGTGTTTGATCTGTCCCTTGACAGCACACTGCAAAATGGGTAATAATGAGACTGGCCATCGTGGGTACTGATGACTCAGTGGTGGCTGTGTTATTAAGCATATTATTCTACAAGTTCAACATTACTTTTAACGCGCCAATAAAGCTAATTACCCGCGCATTTACGCATGCTGTTATTTACACTATATCCCCAGTCCAACACCAAAGCTGGGCAATTTCATTACACTGTACAATCTAATGTTATCCTCTATAAAGCAAAATCCCCCCTGAAAAAAAGGGAACTGGACATGGTAAAGGTCAAAGCTCATGTCTTTTACCACTGTTATAACCATGATGTATCCATCATGACTCATTTTCAAATATGGTAATTCGATTTCCTGATAAAATAATACCGTTACACACAAAACAACATGTACTTTAGAGACAACATGAAGTCTTGTTTGTTTATGATAATTATACTAAATAATTATACTACATCTTCAGCCCTTCCGGTTCCATCAGCTGGTTCATTACTGCTGTGCAGCTTTGTTCAAACCCACAGAACTTTATTTGAAATTGCAGTGGATGTCCCAAGGTTTCCAAAGACACTTAATATGTCTTGCTAAATGTGTAGAAAATGATGCAGAAATGATGCAGAAGATATCTAGATATTTTCTGTTTAATGTGATGTTGAAGCCATAAAACAATGGCATCTAAGCTTTGAATATTTCACTCAATATAAGTGTGATGTAGCGTTAGTGAAGCATTGCAACCAGCAGATAAACAATGTGGATGTGGAAAAAAAAAAAGTTCTTTTTTTGTCTAACTTTGAAGCTACTTATGAGGGAATTTAAGGTAAAGTCAGAGTCACTGCAAGAGCAAACAGTATTGCTTCCTTCGCCAGCAGTTGTTTGCCAGAGGGCGTGCCGCAAACGAGCCAAGAAAACACAACAAATATCCCAGTGAAAGAGGATATAAACCTTTTTGTATGAATTCACAGATGTATCATATAACACAAACACAACGATGACAATTTTCTTCTCCATTTGTATGGCTGCTTTCACTGTCCATAGTGTTATATACAATGAGACTGCCACATCACAATGTGCTGTGTAACGATGACAGTAACAGTCCCATTACTGGTAAATATTTTGAATCAAATGTAGTGATCATTTTAAAGCATCTAGCTCCACTGGCCACCAGAAATTGTTTGTTTAGCAAGTGCTCAGCACTGCTCCTGATGGCCAAAAGACTATACTGTGCTGTTTTTTCCTGAAATGGCAGGTTATGGCTGTGGTTTGGTTTTCTTAGAACGTGTGTTGAGTGTGTGTGTTACATTGGTTTACCCGACCCTTGTTTTATTATGGTTTGTGGGATGGTTCTGCACATTGTACTACACATCTGTCTCTCTGTGTTGTGATAGTGCAGAGCAAAATGCTGAGGGAAGAAGACAAACATTCATTTCCCACCGGCTCCCATCCCGTGTTGTATTAGATCTTGCTCAAAGGACCACCAGTGGGTTTTTTTTTTTCTTCAGTTTTTAAGAGGAGCTTTGCTAATTAAAAACAGTCCTACTCTGTCAGGCATACAAATGCCCAGGCCCTGAATGGACCGTAGACATGACTATGAGCAGAGCTCTGCCATATTGCTTAACTAGCAGAATCCACCGTCCCGTGACTAAGACACACTGTCAGGAGGACTAATAGTCTTAACACTCAACTGAATCTGATGGGTTTTCCCAGCAAGCAGATAATGAGCAGAGAAAGGAATCTGCTACAAGGATTCTCACAGCAACACTTTAATATGTACTTTTTTTTTTTTTTTTTTTTTTTTTAGTTTCTTGGCTTGGCCGGGACCAGGAAAGAAATTCACAGTATGTGCACTGTGAAATGATATGAGTTCAGGATTAGCTGTGGGCTTTAAAATGACAAGCACTGAGGTTATGAAGCATGTTGAAATCTGAATAATACTATACACTATAGCATACAGAAGCAATTATTTGGTAGGCTGCCCAGAGTGACCTGAAGTAAGAATAAACATGGGGCTGTGTAGTGGAGTAGTCATTCATCAGTTTACATGACTCTCCAGAGGTTATGGACTAGCAGGGTGAAGGTTAGTCCATCTACCAGTGTGCATCTACTTGGCACAACAACTCTTCGAAATATGTGAACTGAATATATTTCTCACATTTATCACTCTCTCTCACAATCATGAGCCCCTCACCCCCCACCACACCCATCCCCCGTGTCTCTACCTCTATGAGTCAGTGCTTTGGAGATTCAGTAACCTCAGTTTGGTTGCCAGTGCACATAGCCAGGAGCTTTGCACCGTGGGTAACAGATCTAATGATGGCTCGTGGCAATGACCAAGCTGAAACCAGCTCATTACAGACAGCATGTCACTCCCATAACCGCTCAAAAGCAGAGGACAAAAAACTGGCAAGAAGATCCAATTTTCCTCCATTTGCCACTGGGTCCAAACTCCCTGTGTTCAACCAATATTAGTTTTTGAAGGCCAAAACTGACATTTTTGGATTGGATTTTTGGATTTTGGGGGTATATCTAGTACTTTTTAGCACCTCCTTCCCAAAATGATTACAAGTTTTCAGGGGTTTCACCAATACTTTCATTTATGCCAGGATGGAAGTGCCTCGGGCACTTACATCATCAGCAACTACAGCTTCCCATTCAAACACAGATGGATTAAATTCTTTTAGAGCTAGCTCTAAAGATGACCTGCTGAAACCAATCAATAATAGAGGAATCCTGGGATACATGACTTATAATTAAGTAAAAAAGTATTGAACAATTAAATTAATATTTAAAATACAAAGAAAAGAAAACATCATGTCAGGTTTTTCAGACTTTATGTAGCTTTGGTGAGAGAGGAAACTCCCACCATATCAGAGCTGGATGGCATTAGTGACCGTAAGTCAAATATCTTCCAAATATATAGACAGAGTGATACATTGGTCTAACCCTAGTGTAAAAATACCATTAAGCTGATTAATACTGATTCTGACTGCAAGGGCATTTAATGGAGATGTCGATGTAGCAGGTCCGTTTGTTCATTTTCTACTACGTCTACTTGGTCAATTTCACACTGCACAAATTTAAGTAGACCATAAAATAAAACAACCCAACACACACAAAAAACCACTGATGGTCTTGCAAGTCTTCTACTCACTGGTCAGAAATAAAGCAGAAGGAAATTGCAAACCTAAACCTAAACAGGTATGCTAAGAAATAACAAAAATCCCAGTTACATTTGGTGACAAGCAGTAAACCTGCTTAGGTTTTCCTACCAGTTTGGAATGAACATGATGCTCAGTCTGAGTGCTTGTATATTGTACTTTGATAACATTTTCCTTTCATTCCACTTCATTGAACTTTTAGAGACTTCAAACATTCTTCACACCAGTATTCCATCACTGGAATAAAGTCGTCCACATTAGTTTTCCTAAAAGCAGCAGCACTGTTGTGCTTTGATGACGTGAAACTGGACGGAGTCAAACGGTCCCTCCACTGGAAAATAATCCACAGGGAAATGCCCATTATCAGTTCCATGGTTTATGAATGCCAACATGTTTGTTAGCCACAGAAGCAGAACATTATTAGGTGGGTATTTCAACCAAAAATTCAATTTTGAAAATGACTGGGTTTTGATTACATGTAGTGAAATCTTATGTACCCTTGCATGATTTGAAAAAATAGTTTGTTGCAATTTAAAATGTGGGGAAATTGTAGTAAACAAACAAAACATTCAAAATCACCGGTATGGTCCTTTCTGGCCCCGATGGCCCTTTTTCCAATAAAGACAGACAGCAATCAGATGTTGTTATGACTGGAGAAAGTGAGCCAGTGCATTTCTAACACATCCTGTAATAGCAGCAGACAGCATGTTTGGCTCACTTCTTGCAGTTGGAAATTAGGGTTGCGATCAATCAGCCACAGGGTTCACTTGGAGGCAGTCCAAAACCAGGTGTCACATACGGTGGTGGACTGGTTGTTTTGGTCCACACCTGAGTCTATTTTCTGTGTTCAACCAGCCCAAACATGCCGCACCAAGGGGGTAAACGCACCAGGGATTCGATTCAAATGGATTAAATACTGCATGTGTGAAAGCCCCCTGAGGATGCTGGGGAAGAAGAGGAGGAGAAGGAAGAGGTGGGAGAGGATTGAGAGGGGTGGGGAGGCAAGGTGGTGTTATCCTTGCTAGATCTGTTTCCAAAATCAAGATTATCGCTGTGCTTCTGCAGTAACCTGTCTCAGGGGACGCCCGTCTAGGCAGGACCCTTACGGCGACACTGTGGGGCTGGGAGTCATTAATCCAGCTCTGGGTGCTGCTGCAGACCATGGGTGACAGCAGCACTCGGCTTTACACACCAGTAACACAGGGACACACACACACCCACACATGCTGCACTGAGACAAGAAACATACTGCAGCCATTAACAAAACACACCAAAAACAGTGCTGAGCAGACACTTGCAGTCAGGCCACAAAAAAAAAAAAAAAAAAAAAAAAAAAACACTTTCTAGAAATAGTGCTTTTTCGTTGAATTCAGAACACCTTAAATAGAAATAACTACAGGTTCCATCCCAAGGCACATTCACGGCAGAGATGTGCAGTTCTTCCTGAAAACAGGGAGAGGATTGTAGGAGTTGTGTGAAACTCCACAGCTACTGTAAGGTGTTAATATTCATAGTTACATTTTCACAGCAATACAACTTCTGTCTCTTTGCATTAAAAAGATACTTCTCAGTTCCTTTGAAAAAAAAAAAAACAGTCCTAAAATATCTAATATCTGCTAATAGCAGGTAAAATTAGAGTGTGATCATACTTGAACGTCTTTCCTTGTCAGTTGGCATTCATTGAACTACAGACTGCCATTTGGTGATTTAGCCCTATGGACTCTGTGGATGAAAAGATATCTTTTCTGTGTCAAAAAGCAAATTCTTCAGATGTTATACCGGAACACTGTCAAATAGTATTTAATAAAATAAACTGCTCTCCAATTTGCTGAGGACCTCTGGGGGTCCCCACATCCCATTTTGAAAATGACTGACTTTTAGACAAATTACAGACATTCAGTTATGTTTATGTGATGTGTGATGATGTGCATGTGTGAACATATGTCGACCGTACAACTGTAGGGGATTGGGGCAAAGTCAGTAGATTAATGTCTAAATGTTCTTGAAATATCATCGGAGTATGATCACTTGTTGCCTACAGCAGTGAAAGTGAAGTAGGAATTGGAAACTGAATGTTTGGTGTGATGCTTTCCTTATAGAACAGATGTATTTAATATATTTCAAATGTTCAGTTCTGCTGAAATGTATGAATATTGTTTATTTTATGAACCATATGCCGAGTTAGATGTCTCTCATCACAGTTTCCTGCTGTCTGAGCTGCATGTTCAGAACGTATAAAATGCAGCTTGACAGTACGCAGGCAGAGCTCACAGAAGGTAGAACATCTCCATCATCATGGTTGCTGCCAACTTGAACACAGACATATTTTTGTCATCTCTGATCAGTTTTCCCTTACCAGTGGACCAGGAAATAGCACCTTGCACTAAGCTGGGGCAACAATAACAATATCCACTGTTTACAAACACAGCATGGGAACTCATCTCTATATTGGGAAGGCAGCTGTATTGTCATCGTTTCTAAAAAAAAATTGTTGTTAATACAGGCTACTTTCTAGAACATGTAGTCTACATGAAAGACTAACAGTCAGAACCGACTGAGATTTGTGTTGAAATGAGTTGTAAATTCAGTGCAATTAACTGTTTAAATTAAACTACACAACAAAAAAACAGATAAAGCTATGAATGTCTCTGTTGTATTTCAATGTAGCAATAAACATGCTGACCTTAAAGGACCATTGCATGCTATGGTCAGGTACAGACACTGTATCCAATATTCCTGAACAGTCACTCACACAACTTCGAGCTGTTTTTGTAATTTGAATGATGAATTTACATGCGCAATCATCAGTTTGAGGTGGACTGGAACAAAAACAGCAGCAAGTTGAGGCAAAAGCTCTGTGTCATTTAAAAGCCCGCAGATATAGCATGGAAAACCATGACAGCTTAGAATAAAAACAGCAACAGACCAAATGAATAAGACCAAATATCACAGCATTGTGTGTCATGTCATGCTTCACCATCCGGTATAGGATACAAAGCTGATACAATTTACATTGCAACAAACTATTTCACAACATACAGTTTAACTAATCAAATATTCAAATTTGAATTTTTAGTTGAAACACCCTTCTCATAATGTTCTGCTGCTGTTGCTAAACAAAGTCATCTACATTCATAAACCATGGAACTGATAATTAGGTGTGTAAAGTAAATGTTTTCCTAGGGACAACCCCTTTGTGCTGCAGCCCCTAGTTCTTCATGGCTGCTGAGCTGGACTCTGCCCTGCAATCTCAATCTGGCTGTGGCTTTGTGAACCTGATAGACAGCACAGTTTCATCAGCATACAAGCATCTCCTTCAAGAGTCAGGGGCTCCAGACATCCAGGTGGCTATTCACCTGGAGGATATAACTTTATCACGCCTGTCCTGTGAGCTCGAAGAGAACCCAGATGACCACCATCCTCCTATCCAGGACACAGAAAACACCAAGCATCTGAGCAGGGAAAGAGTCCTAGTAATAAGAAAAATGGTTGCTTTTCTTGGCTATCAAAGATATTCAGGAAGGAGAAATAGATATCTGTTGATGTAAGTTGCAATTCCACTTTTCATGCTTACTTTTGCAATCTGTCTGTGTTTACTCTGTCCTATAACCTTGTATATGAAAGGGTAACCTTCTTCACATATGAAGTTCCAGCAGAAAAATAAAGTTATTATACTTGAACTGAAACGACTTGAATTGAATCAGTTCAGTTAGCCTAAAATAATATTGCATGCAGTGTTCAAAAGCTGTAAATTAAAATGTTACTGCTTATTTCTTCTTAAGCTGACAACATGGCTACAAACACAGAAGAGCCACTCCACCAGTCCTGCCAAAAACAAGGAGCGGAGAAGAGGCCCTGCTTGAATACCCTCTCATCTGTAGCCCACTTCTAAAATCCTGTCATACAGTATGCAGAAATGAATAACAATTTTGAATCTAAATAAATATATTTGCTGACAATCTTTACAGTATCTTTAGTCAAAATATTTACATGCACACACTGACTGCTGTTGTTGAAACATTTACGCTGTGTTAACCAGTACATTCTGGGGTGTCAGGGTTAGCTGCTGAAAAGAGTTTTCTGTTTTAATTTAATTTTAATATGACTGTTAACATTATTACACCCCAACACCTAACCCAGATATAGAAATATAATATCTGATGGAATGATGCAGCTCCCTGACAACCTGACCTGTATTTGACTCCATATATGGTACTGTGGTTAAAAAAAGAAAAGAAAGAAAGAAATGGAAAGGCAGACAGACTGAATGGAAATATTTGAAGCGAATGGCATCAAACTAAAGCCATTTACAACAAGAAGAACACACTGTTTCAGAGATGGCAAAAAGACAAACAAATACGCCTCAAGTCAGAGTTGTGGAGAGCTACTTGTCTCCCACAGTACTCTGGGCAAACAGACACCCCAGCAGACACTGAGCTGGGTCTCTGGGTGAGCTCTATGGCACTGGAGTCACTGCTCTTGCCATTACTAGCACTGCTGGTACTGCCAGCCTCTGCTCGGGCCAAGCCAGCTGCCGGAATAATGTCCCGGCACATCCCACGGCCAAATTCCTTCCCCAGCATGTGGACAATGCCAGAGCTAAATCCAAGTCTCTGGGCTAAAGAGAGAGAGAGAGAGGGAGAGAGAGAGAGCTAGCTTGATGCACGCAGGCAAGCAGATGGAATAAACTAAGCTGAGAGAAGCCTCATCTAAGAGGCGGAGAAGGGCATGATCCAACACTATCATCCCAACATGAAGTCTAGGGACAAAGCCAAGCTGTGGTATAACCAAATATTAGTCTCTCCCTAATGAGAACCCCCCATAAACGGCTCACAAGTCCTGACAAAGGTTTTTGGAAACATTTCACAGAATGTGTCGTCTTCTGCCACAGCATCAGCCTCATCATAGCATATCCCAGGATGCAACACAAAAAGCTATGGCAAATATCAAAGCCATAACAGCTGAACATGACCTGCGTATGAAACAGTCAGGTTTCCGCTCTGTAGTGGGTGTTTGTATTCTGCTGTATGGTTCACGAGGTCTGGTGGTCTTGCTGCTTGGGACCTGAACTCTTTCCAGGGTCAGTGACCACCGCCCCAACGCTCCCCACCCACTCTCCCTCCAACTCGCTCGCCTCTCATACCCCCTCAGGCAGTGAGCAATGTTTCCCACCCTGTACTGCCACTCGGGGAGGTCTCCACTGAGGCAGCATGACTGACAGATTGGAGCAGGAACAGGCAGGAAGCCAAGGGAGACCAAAACCCATCTCTCAATCTCTCCTCAAGCCTTGCCTTATTCTAGTTCAGTCATCTGCCTCTCTATCGTTTCCCCCTCAACCAATACTGTGACTGGAGGAACCGGCCGCGCCTCAACAACAGCAGATATCTTCAGGAGGAATGCTGGAACAAAACAAGACATGAATCCCATTGGAAATGCTGAAAAGGGAGTTCAAGACAGCATATCACACAAAAAAAGAGTCAAAATTATGGATTGCTTGCACTGCAGGAGGTTTAAGATAAGAGAAAATGAAACTTTATTGATCCCAAAGGGGAAATTATGTCGTGCAGCCGTAAAAGTAATAGGATCCAAAAGCAAATAGGAATGTATGATACAGAAACAAAAATAAGCATGAAGAGCTATAGAAATACTAAGAATAATGAAGATCATAGATCAATAAAACAGAATGGAAATAATATTCTATGCGTACATTTCCTTAGCTGTTGTTGGCATACGTTACTAACAGTCTCTGTTGCTAAATTAAACATGGATTAGATATGAAACATATGGTTTATACATTTAAATATAAATAAATATTAGTTGGCCTATGAGCATACTCCTATTTAATGGTTGAGGTGTTGCTATATTAATGTCATAATGTCCTCATACATTCCTCTCTCTGGATCCTGCTGCCTTGCATGACTTACACCCTATGTTTGAGTGATGCCCAGATAATGTGAATCCTGGAATATATCTGATGGCATTTTTTTTATAACTCTGCTCGTATCAGGTTTTAAATGATATCTGTCAAAAACGAAATAGCTTTCCATCAGACAGATCCCACCGACCAATTTAAATGTACCCACAGGTATAGCATGTTTATGGTAATGTGGAAACAGAAATGATTCTGTAGTAATGCTGAGCCTCTGAATACCAACTGTGTTTCTGAGGTCCTGCAACAAACAAAGGGACGACCTTGACGATTGAAAGGTTAGACGGCTGCTCTGACGCGAGGAAAAATTAACGTCCCCTCCCTCCAACTTATGACAAAGAGATAAATGCAGACGTTACAGTCATGCCTGAGTGTGTTTTTGAACCCATTTCAGTTTTGCAAGGCGCACAATGAATCAGACAGCAGCTAGAGCAATTAACAAGGAGAGACATTATGATAATGAGAGCGTGGAGCTTGTAAGGTCACTCTCATCGTGCATGTTAAGCCACGACTCAGGGCAGGGCTTCGCTGCTGCAGAATTAATTGAAGGCAGCATAAAAGGAATGAAGTGTGGAATTAGTCTCCCTGATTTGTCACAACCAGACACGTTAGACAAGGAAAACACTCCCTGCATGAAATTTCACAGATTTATTTACTGTATTTTACAAGATACAACGCAACAAAATAAACAGTCTTGCAACGCAACGGCAAGGCTCCAGCCAGTTATGGTGGTGGTATAGGTTTTACTCGTCTCAAATCTGCTTGCCAATACCATGCACCATTCACCATTAATGAGGATGAGTTTTTTCTGAGGATGAGCCTTAAGCAATGTAAAAAATGTATGCAACAAATATGCATATGCAATGAATATGTATACAAAACAATGAAAATTGAGATGTTTGATTGAAAGACGTCTTCATTAAAAGGCACTAAAGAACAGAATAAGAACTTAATAGAAAGTTAAAAAAACAGCTGATATGATAAGACAATGTGATAAAGGCTGAATATGTGAGTTGGGGGTTCATTCATCGGTTGACCGCCAAGCTTCTCTGTGATGGCATCAATTTATAATATTAATGTGAAGAATCTATGAATCAGCCACAATTTTTTGAGGCTGTCTTACCATTGTTTGCTCAGTGATACCCATAATATACCTTTTTGTTTCCCTGCGCTGTTGATTAAGTTGTCTGTTGATAAGCTGCTGAATTCCAAGCAACCAGTCGCCAAGCAAGCAGCAGCTGATTCAGGCCTTGTTCAGACTGCAGGCAAATCGGACTTGTTTCTCAAATCACATCTTTAAGACAGACTGTCCACACTGTTATTTGCAAGTGATCAGATCGGATTTGTGCGGTCCAGACATCACCAACATATCACCACTGGTTGTTATGGTGACAATGTAGACGTCAGTTTCTACATGCTGAGGATGTGGTTTGTCAACATGGAGGCATGAGAAATGGAGATCCATCATCTCAACCTCCAAACTATTGCGCTGTCAAGTCGCGGTGCAGAACATCTCCATCACATGAAACAAATTAACCAACGGAGGAGGCTGATGTTAATTTAACATATCCATGGTAACAGCAGCCACTATCATGCACTTCCATTGTTTTGAACTGAGGTTGTCATCGTGTGTCATTTTGCAAGCGACGAAACAGACACTTTGAAATCCTATTTGAGCATCCAGACTTACCGCATTGAGACACATCTGTACAAATCTGATTGGAGTTGCATTTCAAGCCACCCCCAGAGGTGGTGTGGATCTGATTTGCCAAAAATGCACTATGTGTTTGTTTGTTTGTTTTTTGGGGGGTTTTTTTGTTTGTTTTTTTTGCTGTCCAGACTTTCTACAATCAATCTGGGCACCATCTGGATATGACAAAAAATTGGCTCTGGGCTGGCAGTCTGATCAAGGCCTTAGTCACCAAAGATAAAATACACTATAGTGGAAAAGAATAATACATACAATAGGGTTCGACCAATGGACCCCTTTCACAGCAGCCATTTTGACAAGAATAACACAGGTAAACACAGGTGTTACTCATGACATTAACCAAGACTCTGTTGCTTCTAACAGAGCTAGGGTCCTGACCGTTGTCATGGAACCAGAGGATGATAGTCAACTTGTATGTAAAGAATTAAACAATTGTTACAAAAAAAAGACTTGTCCATGCCCCCCTGGTACCAGAAAAGAAGACCCCCTAGAATGGGCACCTATAAATTTATAGCTAAACAAAGTGGTATGGTCTTTACAGTAAAGAGTTTTTGCTGATTGGATACAGAAGAGATGAAACCAGGGGAAATCAATGAAATCCAAATGACAGCATTAGAAGGTGGTGGTGGGGGGAAAACAGGTAGAAATAAAGAAGGGGGGGTTGGAGATAAAGAATGCTTTCCTCCTCCACACTGTCCTACTATTGTTCATGCTGGCTCACTGGAAAGGCTCTGCTACACTTTAAAGGAACAGAGCCTCAATTAATGTCATCAGTAATACCTGTGTTTACCTGCTTTTTCATGTCAAAATGGCCGCTGTGAACAGGGTCTATACACTGCTTTGCCTCAGTTTGATTGATTACACTGATTACTGGTTCTGATAGAAACTGCCATGTAATAAAATAATAATATTCATCATTATTATTAATGTTAGTTGTGGTAGTGGTGGTGGCGGTTGTAGCATTGTTACTGTTGTCATTATTAAAGGTTTCAGTGCAGGGGTTTAAAGTAGTTTTAGCGTTTTCCTGACAAGAACATAATCCTCAGGAGAACAGTGACGAGTTAAACTGTCACCCTGATGAAGACTTAGGTCTTAAGATATGCTTTGGTCTGTTTGGCTGCTCATGTTCACAAAATAAAGAGAGAACTACTTTTTTCCTCAGTATTTTTTCCATGGTTGTCTGCATCACTTAGGGAAAATAAAGACAAATAAAGACTTCCTGCTGCTTTTTTGTTTGTTTTAGATACATTTTGGGTTATGTTTTGCAGTAGGACATATGTAAAAATTAAAGATATTGAAAACTGTCACAAACTAGTAATATGATTATACAGAAGAAAACAAAAAATCACAATGACTGCATACTGCTTAAATCCTAATTTCAGCTACACACTGGCAAAACAATGGCGCTGAGGAGAAATCCCACTAACTGAGAGTCTTTGAACTGCTCACTCAGTGCAATCTGTCATGATCTCGGAGTCCATAAGTTACGGTACATCAGCAGTTCACTACTTAAGCACACAGAACCGTAAATATAGCACACAAATGAAGCTGTTAATCAAACGTTTACGGACCCTTTCACCATGTCAATATGCATTAGCTTCTGACTGATTGCCATTTGTCTAATTAATCAATCCCCACCTTCAAACTCATATGCCATTAATTCACTGATGAGCGGGGTCACAGCACACTCCTACTGACATAAATCTTCCCCATTGCTGATCCAAAAATAACCAGCCAGCTCCTCTCCCCAGTGCTCTTTGTAACAGAGATGAACGACGGAGTAAAAGAAAAGAATATTAGCGCACAGTTTTACACTGTCATGCTTTTTGAAAAAAACAAAAAACAAAAAAACCAAAGCAGAACGTTGCAGGGAATCCCCTGCACGGTATTTTTTAGACATACCAAATGAAGCTCTGTGATTAACTATGCAAAATACATCCATGCCCACTAGCTTTTGGGGCATTCCCTGCCCCTTTTTATCTCCAGGGGGAAACACTATTGATTGATCCACAAATCCAACAAAGGGGGCTTAACATGAGAACCACCCGCTCTAGGATACCAACCCAGAACCATGACTCAGCAAGAAGCTCTATAAAAAAAAAAAAAAGGGAATCTGTTATTCCCCAGAGGTACGCCATTGCTTTCAATCACCAGCCAACATGTTGCTGCTGCCGCCGCTGCTTCTGCTGCTTTCCAACTGGACTCAGACCAGTCGGCTGTACCGGCTGCACTTTTAACACTTCAACAGTCGTTTTGGGAATGAAACACACCAGGGCTCTAATTCCCTTCTAGCCTTCCCTTCACCCAGCCTCTGTCTTCTTCTTGTCCCTCTTTTCTCTTTCATTCACTCCCCTCCTCTCTTTTTGTCTCTTCCCTCTTCCAGGGCTCTCTTTTCCTTCCCATTTGCTGTCTCTGGTGGGTTGATATTTTGGCAGGGTTCCCAGATAAGAGAGTGGTATAAAAGCAACATTGAGGAGCAGTTATTACAGGCAGTGTACTCTAATCAGAGAGGGTTCAGATCACAGTGACAGAGGCCCTCCTTATCACACAGTGGGCTCAGATCTGAGGGCACCAGGAGGTTGTCAGTTCAACTCCCTCAGGAGGAATGGGAAGTTGCCTTTGCAAATCTACCCTGAGTCCACTGGGTCTACAGCAATGCCTCTTATCTAATTTAAAACAAGTGTGTCTGTAAAAGCAATATCAACACAAATAAACGATCTCTGCACAGAGGAAACATTAAGCAATGCAGGTTTTTGGGAGACTGTCCCATTGGTAAATGTAGAGATTAAATGATGACACAATGTCTCTGGCAGGCTGTTGCTCCAGTGCTCCATGCTAATACTTTACTACAGTATATGCTAATGCTATTGAAGTCATGAAGACAGCCCTTTTACTCAGATAGAGTTGTTAGTGGCCTGAAAAATGCATATATTTTTAATCATGAAATATATCAATCTCCTGCACAAAACTGCTTGACTTGATCACACGTAATTAAGAATTTCTTTTCTCACTTTTGATAGTGGCCTTCCATGACTCAACATGTATACTGAAGTACAGCACTAGAGCAACAACATGCCTTTTGCATGGAACGTTTTGGTGCCTGTAACATTGCTAAACTAACGCAGTGGATAATCTAGTATAATATTTTTGAATGGGTTTCGCGCTCCAACATTGTTGCTTACGAATTAACACCTATAATACAATTTTGGTGAACTAAAAGTTTCTAAAAACACAAAAGTTTTGTAAATGACATATTTTGCTAAAGAAAGTATTTTTTGCTTCCTCTATTTTTTTTTTTTTTTTTTGAGGACACTGTCCTCCAGCAAATAACAACCCCACAGGGCAATTATACAACAGATAATTATGACTGCGAGCTATAGTTTGAAAGTCAAGCAACCCCTTGCAGTCCTGAAAGTAATAACTGTGCTGTAGTATTAATGGAGCAACAAACTCCATGTAACAAGGCTGGTGTGGTGATGGATGGGTCAATCAACATGTCTTTCACTCCGCTGAAACGAGTTCAAATCCAAGCATGAGCAGTGTATGTTTTTACGAAGCTAAACAAATGCACTATGTGGTCGTATGGGTTTGGAGGACTTGTTGTTTACTCTACCCCATATCTTTTTAGATGACATGACAGTGTAGCTGTGGATGGAGTCATTCATTCATTTTATATATGCAACTTACGGTCATGAAGCCGTCCAGTAGACCAGAGTCAGGTTTGGGTGGAGCCTGGAGTCTTTCCATGGACCATTTCTCTATGATGGAGGCCACCTGGCTGTTCTCTGTATTCAGGATCCTGAAGCCCGTCATGTTCACACCACTGTATCGGTAAGGCTCTACATCCAGTGCAAACAAATCCTAGGAGGAAGAAAGCGTACCACAACATGGAGGGAGATCAATTTTGACAGTTACCAGCAGTTATGGCTCTTGAAGGCCACAGATGCCAGTAGTTTTGAATTGAACAAGGAGATAATACTTGTGCCAATATTAAATTATCTTTCAACTTGACAATTTTGCAGCAATAATAACAACAATTATGCTTAGCATTTTATCAATGGCAGAGTGGAAACACTTCTGAAAAAGCTGGGACATTAAATTCTACTCAGGAGAAGAATATTAAAGGGATAGGTCACTCATTCTGAGGAATTTGATATTATTATACCCTCCCCTCTAGCTGTTATGTGGCACAGTAGTGGTGCTATCTTCCTCTCATTGTTACTGAGTGCTGGATACTGGCTGGATGCGCCAAATGCTAGCTGCCAGCCTCCTGCCATTGAGCTTGACTTCCCCCCAGCTCACATTCTTAAAAATAACCACCTTAATCCATACAAATTGTTAAATAAACAAAGTCTAAGTTTGATTTTTACAGTCTGAAATGGCATAAAAATGTTGACTAATAAAAAGAAACAGTTACAACATTAGAATAATTTTAATATGCATTCTAAGATCTTAGTGCTGGTCCTTAGTTATAATGGTGGCTGGCAGGTGCCTGAAAGGTTGGTGAAATGTGCTGATAGAGGGGAGAGGAGGAAAAGAAGCTAGCCATAGCATAATAATTTCAATGAAGAAAACAACAGATAACACATTGGGGCAATTTACTTCTGTCTCTGTGGTGGCTACTACTCCCCTGGAGCAGAGTGACACAGGCAGCGCAAAAGTTACCAGATCTTTCTGGATGTTGACAAATGGAAAAATATAGTTTTAAACAGTAATTTGAATAAAACTATCGTCCCTGTGCACTTGGTTGCATGCACATTTTAGTTTTGGAGAGTGTAAAGTGTAAAGTGATGTTAAACCTTCTCTGAGTAGGTTTATTTTGAAGAGTGTTAGCTGGGGGGAAGTCCAGCTCAATGGCAGAAATCTAACAGTTAGCATTTGGAGCATCCAGCCAGTATCCAGCACTCAGTAACAATGAGCGGAAGATAGCACCACTACTGTCCTACAGAACAGCTGGGGGCAGGGAAGTGAAATAACATGAAATAAATAAGTTGTCAACTTTCCCTTTAATAATAAGAGAACAGTGTAAGTAAAGAACTTTCCATAAGCAACCAGGTTCGCGGTGTTGATCCATTCCACAACAAATCTGTAATCAAACAAACTGCATCATATCCATGCTGTCAGAGGTTCATATAGAAAATCTGCTGGACTGGACTTCTAATCATACAATATCACACAGATCAGTTAACAAGAGTTAATAGTAGAGAGTAAAGTGAAATCTGGCAGAAAATGGCTGCCATATGTGGCTCAGTGTGGCCTGGTTGTCCACTCCACTGGGAGAATTAGGCTTTCAGCGTTGGACTTTCCCTCTGCCAAACATAACACTGGGAAACGAGACGACCCCTGTGTCTGTCCCTACCTCTGCAGCTCCACTCATGTTTGCATTTTACTTTTCATCTGCCTGAAAACACCAGAGGGATATTTAATTATCTTGCATAAATTGTGCCACGGTGAATGGCTGCGAAGATAAAGTGTGCACGTTTAGATGTTTCATTTCAAACAGAAAATGATCCCTCTTTTGCTGTCACGATGAAAAGCACTGACAGTTGAAAAACTGAAGAATTCGATTTTCAAAGGAATTTGATATAATAAAAAAAAAAGAAAAGAAAAACAGAAACGGACAGGGGATAGACAGAGCGGAAAGAGAGAGACACAGCATTTTGATCTTAACTCAAGCGATGCAATGAGCCTCCTCAGAATGAGAGCAAGATGGGGTTTCAATAAGAATATGATTTGAATATCTTTGACCTGAATCGAGGACCAAGAGCGAGTCAGAGATGATGGGAGTGTTTAGAGTAATGCTGGCTGGCCTGTGATTGGCATGTGTTTATCTGTGTGTATGTGTGCACATCCAGTTGTGTGCTTTCAGACAGCTTATTGTGTGTAGGGGTGTAAGGGGCTTCATTCTGAGACAGCAGGCGGGCAGAAGGCAGTGTCACTTACACAGAAAAGTAATGTCAGCAGAGCTACAGGATCTGAATCCTGCCCCTCTCCCTCCTTCAAGAGAAAAATAAAAGTTGACACTCTCTTTTCTCTCTCATCTGGCTTTACTCCTCCAGAAGAAACAGTGATGCTGTCACTCTCATGCCATTCAAACATCCATTGGTCTGCACAGCCGGGTGCCAGGTAAAACACTCCTATTACTCTGCCATGCTTGGTTAGTTATTTATTTATTTGAGAAAATATTCAGTTTTAGCTGACACTACACTATTTCTACTGCTACTTCTAATGCTGCTACTAATACTACCACTACTACTATTACTACAAATAAAAATACAGCAGTTATCTTAATGTTACAAAGTGCTGTGCTTTATTTTCTTGGGCCCAAGAGAACACTTAGAAGAAGACATTAACCTCTTGAAACCTGCACAAATTCACTTGATTTTTTTTTTTTCAGAAACATGGGGGAATTGAGAATTTCCAAGAGAATTTCCTGAGAATTGCTAAAAATAAAAAATAAATACATAAATAAAATAGATTTAAAAAAAAAAAACTGGAAAAACATTACCGTAAAAAAGTAAAAGCAAAAATAAAAAAATACAAAGAAATAAAGAGAATTTTGAATAAAACTTTAAAAAGTCCACCCCACAGGTTCCTGTGCTTCAAAAGGTTAAACCGGAAAATATGGGAAAAGGAAATTAATCTAAAGTGATTAGCTGCGGAAAATGAAGATTGAAGAAGAGCAGTGATGTCTCGTTTTTGCGCATGGCAACAAATCTTCATGTGGAGTGGAGCTCTGAGTTAGACCTGATGACAAAGCGACTCTGCTCCTCTCTACTTACCAGTGTGGTGAAGATATAGTGATAATACTCTGTCATCATCCCCATGGCAAGAGCCTATGAAAGCAAGTGACAGGAGAAGAGAGAGAGAGAGAGGGAGAGATTGGAAGAGTAAGAGATTTGCAAATGAATGGGGAGCCACTGAAGCAGGCAGAGTGGCAATATATAGGCTTGTATTTTGTCACTATTTTATGAGTGCACATATATATGTGTGTGTGTGTGTGTGTGTGTGACTGCCTGTATTACCATGTGATGTGAAGAGGCGTACATTCTGCTACAGTGCTGTAGCCACAGGCTCAGAGATAAGAACCCCACACCCTTCCTCCATTGTGGCTAAGTGAACCAGCTCCTCTTTTATCACCCCAGTGCTCTATCCATCCAGCCATCCATCCATCCATCCATCCATCCAGATGCAAAACTGTCTCACATCTGGGATGTACGAGGAATTATGAAGTAAAACTCGATAGTTGTGGGATATCAGGCTCTCTGCTAAAAATAAGAAATAATTTACCCCCTGAATTACAGCCTTATTTAGGCTACATGTCATTAGCTTGAGTCATTGCACTTTACACTTTCATCCACTCAACAACCGAACTATCTCTCTTTCAAACTCCTTAGGTAAATATTAGGGATGCACCGATACCACTTTTTTTCGAACCGTTACAATACCGATACTTCGATCTGTGTACTTGCCGATACCGAGTACCGATGCCAATACTTCTACCACAACAAAAAAACCCCACAAATGATTAGGCAAAATGCAATGAATTGGAATTTTTATTTTCTTCTCTGCAACATATATCTGCAAATAATTACATAAAATAAATAAATAAAAATGACTGTAAAATAGGGATGCACTGATACCACTTTTTTACAGAACGAGTAGAGTACGAGTACTTGTATTTCAGTACTCACCAATACCGATACCGAGTACTTAATAACGCCATTACACATTATAGAATTACTTTGAATTTTTTTTTTTTTTTTTTACATTTTTCCACAGATGTTCTGTTATTTGAACAGCGTTCCTCAGCATGTTTTTCTTGAACATGGGTGACTGTCACAAGTTTCACTGCAGTACAAACACAAATTTAACAAAACTGTCATATACTGCGGATATGTTTTATGTGGATGTTTCAGGGCTCTCAAGTTTTGGTGGTGGCGGCGTCGGGGAGTGTTATGTTAAATTATTATTATTATTTAAAAAATGTAAATTACT